>MU273515.1:0-133094 GCA_022160365.1 Vararia minispora EC-137
GCTGACGTCAGTGCTCGTGATCAGTATCAGGGGACTCCGTTGCATTTAGCTGCACGAAACGGCCACGTTGATGTTGTGCTCGCCCTTCTCGAGTGCAATGCTGACGTCGATGCTCACTCTCAGGATCAGTGGACTCCGTTGCATTTAGCTGCAGAAAACGGCCACATTGATGTCGTGCGAGCCCTCCTCGAGCGCAATGCTGACGTCGATGCTCGCAATCAGGATCAGTGGACTCCGTTGCATTTAGCTGCACAAAACGGCCACATTGATGTCGTGCGAGCCCTCCTCGAGCGCGATGCTGACGTCGATGCTCGCTCTCAGGATCAGTCGACTCCGTTGTTTTCAGCTGCGCACAACGGCCACATTGATGTCGCGCTCGCCCTCCTCGAACGCAATGCCGAGCCCGACGTCCACAATCAATACCAACGTACCCCGCTACTCTTGGCTGCAAACAGTGGTCACGTTAACGTCGTGCAAACTCTCCTCGACCGCAATGTCATGGTTGATGCACGCGATGACGACCAGGATACTCCGTTGCTCCGAGCCGCAATGCATGGCCATCTCGCCGTTCTGCAAGCACTTCTCGCTTATGGTGTTACAATCGATGCTCGCAACCTCGAAGGATGGACGCCTCTGCTCAATGTGGCGTTGGGAGGCTACGACACTTCCATATCCCTCCTGCTGGCTCATGGCGCAGATCCGACCACCCGCTCATTCTCAGGCCGCAATGCGCTGCATTACGCGGCCTCGAACGGGCATGCCTCCGCTGTCTCCACTCTCCTCGACAACGGCATGAACGTCAGCGCGGTAGACGCCCACGGATTCTGCGCCCTGGACTATGCGGCGTCCGGCGGACACGTCGAAGTTGCACGTCTCCTGCTCGAGCGCGGCGGAGGTGCGAGCATCAGCATCCCATCGTACGGATCATACCTGGACATCGCGGACAAGGCGCGTCGCGCGGACGTCGTGCGGCCGGTTACACGTACGTGGAGAACGGGCGAGGCGGACGAAGTCGCGGCGCTGCTGCTCGAGCAGGGACGGCGGGTACGGACGGGGGAGAGGATGATGCGCCGCGTGCACAAGGTCAAGAGCTTCGTGGTGGACGTGTAGAGGCCGGTTTGGCACGGGTTTGCTAGGAAGGGTCGGAGATTGCTGTATGCGCGACCCGTTTTGTTCGGCGGATGGATCCCTCGAACTGAATTTCAGAGTATGCGATTGATATTGCTTCGCTCCATAACTATGCACATTCCCTGAACGTCTTCGGATACGATTACCTCTTTCTACGATTTCCTGTACGATACACGAGGAGGGTATACTTCTCATTCGACTATGTACACCTGTCCGGAAATCAGAGAATCATACCGTAGCAAGTTTCCGGAAAACGCACGCCTGACGCAGAGCCCCGTGGCTCGCGATCATCGCATGGGATGTGGGTTCTCCACACGTTCCGCCCCGCCTTCCTTTGAAAACAAAAGCAATAGACTAGCGTTCTCAACTCCACCGGGTGGCCCTTGCGCGACAGCACACGTAGTGCATTAGGATACTATCCTCCGCGGTGCGCATTAAGTCCAGATTGTGAGCCTGTTCTAAATACACAACGCACCTTCAAGCTTCAAGGGGCTCGGGGAGACGATTAATGCGAATGCTTGAGCTTGCGGCGAGCAGTGGCATCAGGCTATTGAGGATTGAACCAGTTTTTCCTCAAGGCTCGATCGCTGCTATAGTGCAGCCGAGAGCAGGGTGGCCGGACCTGCGAGCGCATCTCTGTCAGTCGGAGGGCAGACGCGACGTGCGCATGCCAGTGGGGTGGCCACGAAGGCATGATTCGCCTAGGGGCAGGGATCCGGCACGAAGTTAAGGCTGTTGTGCAGGATGTTCAAGTTGCGGGAGGCGGGAACTCGACGAACAGCGAGATCCCTCATCTCGTCTGCGATCTGCCTTGCTGAATCCCGAGGACCCACCAGCGTCATCGAGATCTCTAAGAGGGAAGGAGACTGCATTTCAGTTACAGTATGATGGCGAAGGGATCTGGGGCCGGATCGGGTGGCAATGGATTTGGAAGCGTCGGCGCAGCACGTGGCGAGCGAGCCGATCTGGTTTCCCGAGTGTGCGGCCATGTTGGGATTGGAGATCACCCGCCATATCGACCGACTCCCGTCCACTGCTTGGGACCGCACCGCGCCGGGTGTACGTCTTTGACTTGCCAACGCCAGCTCACACCTCAAATTCCTACAAGATTGATCTCGACGTTCCCTTCTAAGCCCGTCGTCGACTGACACTCCCTAGCGCCGACCTGCAGCGAAGCTTCGTCCTCGCCTCGACCACACAACCCCACCTGGCGTGCACCCGTGTCCCATCCCCGAATCGACTTGCATCCGACCTTGTGCCTCGTCTGTGATCCAGCGCCATCTCTGTAGCAAGAGGGAAGACGGCAGGCTTTTTGTTTGGGAGCTGAGGCTAGGATGAGCCGGATGGAGAGCATAGACAACGTCGAGGACATACCGTCGGATCCAGTGCTGTACGTTCTTACTATCACAGGATCCATGTCTGCTGTTTTCGATGGCGCTTCTCGTCTGCACCCTTTGTTGACTGGACTCGTCATGCTCAAGCCCCAGCCCGGCTCATTCGCTCCGTTCGTTCATCCTTGATACACCCTTTGCCGCCAGCTCTCCGGCCCACACATCGCGTCCCTAGCCTTCCTCGCTCCCCAAGCTCATTATGATGGTTTTGTCTCTCCCGTACCTATGTATCTTTTGATATACATGCCTCTCTTCGCTCTGCCGACCCCTTGATAGACACCTCGACAAGAACACTCACGTCGGCACTCCCAAAGACCTTCGCGTCCGGCGCATCACTCCTTGCGCTCCGGCTTGTGCTGGGTACGTGGTGCGTGCTCATGACAGCAATGGACGAGGAGGGTAGCGCATGGATGAAACGGACGAGCTCGGTTTTGGGGGTATATGCGTTACTGTCACAGAGCCTAGGAGGGCCCGTCGGCAAACCAGGTGAGTGGACTACTACAGCAAAGGGACCTTACTTATCCAACGTAGATGGTGACCGTGTTATAGGGGACATTGACGACACGCGTTTCTACATCGGTGTCAGTCTCGCACCAACCAATACCGCGTTGAGAAATACTGTCTAGTACTCAAGCCCGTCGTTGCCTTACTCGCCCACTGGCAGCATGCTCGTCTCGGAAGTTACAAGACGTTGCAGGGTTCCTGGATCGCCGTTGGCAGGGAAGGTCAGTGAATTGCATGACTCTTAAGCGGCAATCCTATCTGACGCCGATGGCCGTTCTACTTCAGTAGATTTCACCGACGTATACTCCTACATTCGTGTTCATCCTGGCGCTGGACGGAGTCACACGATTCAATACTTATTACTGTTGTTTCTCCCTCGTCCAACGTGCTCGCTATGCACTACAATGCATACAAACAGGTTCCTGTTCGTGTATATGATGTATCTGTCATTGTTGCTGGGTTTTGACGATGCTCATGAGCCCAGCATGCCCAGATGGCCGGGCGTTCACGCTCGAGCCCACGCAGACGGGGAATAGGTTGCCAGCCGCGACGATCACACAGTCGCCTGTCCCCCTCAATGGTTTCCGTGCCAAGTATATGATAGCATTGAGTTGGATACATGCTGGTGCGCTAAACACCTCTCAAAGCCAAGCTGATCAACTGCACAGTATTTCATATATCCGACCAGCTCCACTCTTCCCCGGTGGCTCTCATGTTGCTCGTCCTGTGGATGAGCCTGAGGATACATGTAAGGTGACTATACCTAATTTTATTTCACGCCCTTTCACCCCTCTAGGACGTATCTAAACTCGGATGCCTGCGTTGATAATGATAGGCGATAGCCATGTACTGGCTCGCATAGTTGGCTAGAAGCTCGGAACGTGCTCTATGGAACCACTTGTGAGGGTGCAAGACAGCCTTGCAGTGTATTCAGACGATTCCGAGTGGAAGGCGATGGCGTTTGTCCCACTGGTTCTCGTCGCGGTATGCTGCAGACTTCTTTTTGACATTTCGGGCCTGGGCATCAACTTCTGGTACTGCTATAGTCGTGAATGACGATTTAGTTTAAGTAAGCTCTCCCTCATATGTTTTTGAGCGTGGTCACCGTCTTGCAGCTCGTCCTCTCCTTTCGACCATTCGTTGAATGGCTGACAGCGCGTACGAAGTACGCCTAATTACTGATATAGCAAGATTTCTCGTTACGTCTCCCCAAGCTTTACGTTGTCCCTTCGCCTGACGCAGAATTGTAGCCCATGGTTCGCTCGCCGGGATCAGTCTTAGCAATAAACAGACAAGCAGACATGGAGCATCCCGTTGCTCAGGCCCATCTCGCATTCTCTGGTGAGCCGCTATCCAGCTTGTGCTCAAACTTCCTTCCATTTTCTCCTTGGCTAGACGCACCTGATGGCCTGAGTCTCGTCGAGCGTGGATCGAATGGTGTTGAGCTCTGGCATGGAATACGAGCAGAACTTTGGATACTGAAACTGTCGCTTGTAAGGGTCAATGCTCGGTCCTCAGTACCCGAGATGCAATTCTACAGAGCCTCACACGTTAAAAAGCGTGAGTATGTGCGAAGAGTGGGAAGGGAGGGTAGCAGGCTGCCACGAAAGAACCCGTTGGGAGAGAACAAACGTTTGATGATGAGCGTAGCTGTGTTCCATGACATCGGCCAAGCATTAGCATAATGGAATGCTCTGTACGCTAGGGTACATAACAGTCGGCTATGCACTGTCGCCCGAGACTGCCCTGGCCGGCTTGCTGCAATTCGAGTCGAACGCGCTCCTAAAAGACAATCCAACTGCATTCTCTTTCGAAGACGCCCGCCTATGTGAGGACGATCACATACCTCGCATTTCTGGTTTACCATGACACATAACATTCATCACAGCCGTTAGGTCGTCCTACTTTACGGATCGCGTTGCACTTACTATACGCTCACCTTCAGCTTCATCCCTGTCCACCTTGGTTGTTTGACTGCATCTGCACCCACATGCGTCCGGCTTTCGGTGCCAAAGTGGTCATGCTCCACAGATAGACTTGGTCCGGCGCGGTAATCTGTAATTAGTGTAGAGATTTTTGAACACGAGATTGACGGGCTGGTCGGGTCAGAGGTTCCGGGTGGTCAGCCGAATAGGCGTAGGGACGCGGTCAGCGTTGGCGTCGACGATGGAGGACGGTGTAGGCGATGAGGACGGCGGCGGGGCGGCGGCGGCGGTGGAGAGCTCGAGGGCGGGGAAGACAGACGCGGCGGCGCGCGGGCGTCGTCGTGGCGCCATATGAACTCCCGCCGTCGTCTTCCCACGTCCCACGCCGGTCTTCTTCCCGTCGTCCACGTTCCCGAGCATAAAAAATGAGTCGAGCGTGCGCAGCCCCTGACCAGGATCAGTGGACAGTGAAGCGCAAGCTGTGTAGACGCATACTACTAGTACACCGGCGTACAACACATCCGAAACGCATCCGAGTTGTTTACACGGAAAAGATGTGCAGGATGCTGAAGATAGCTTGGAAGATAGAACACGCTATTAACCAGCACAATCTCTTCAAGTTATTCCTCGTCACTGTGTCTGGCACATGCTGATTCTTGAGGCGCACCACAGATCTTCGGTAATGATCCAGCCCGCCGGATAAAGCACTGCTTTTTGGGATCAGCGTGAGCGTGTTAGCGTGGGATCGAGCACGTGCGAATGGTAGAGCTGGAGAGGATGAAAGGTGTCCGAGCCTCCGAGGGGCAGGGCGGAAGTAGTTGCGGACCTGGAGCTGCAACAGGCTGCAACGCGGCCGTCCAAGTCTGTGACACGCACCGCTTCCATTCCGAGTCCCGCAGTTGACCTTACGTTGCCTTCATCCCCGCCGCAATATTCGTCCCGCTTCTCTGTTGTACAGTACCTTTTTTGACCTTTTTGGAAGTGAACACGCGTCGTTCTTACAGGCGAAGCTGCGAACAGCTGTACCCAGGGAGTAGTACAGTACTGCCTCGGGCTGTCCTGGCTCCTATCCCAGGAATAGCTCTCCACAAGCGTACTATGGTGAAGGCATCTACTGACTTTCCAATTAGACTTCTATCGTGGCCGGAATGCGGCTTCAACGTGCTGGACTTGACGCCGGGGCCATCTCTGAGTCGTGCCCGCACCACCTCTCACCGGGCCCGAGCGTTTGGGTATCCTAGGCTAGTCCCTCTATCCTCTAAGTTGTCTCCCTCTTCGACCCTCAGATCCTCTCTTCGACCCATTCCCGCTTGTCTACTTGGCCATGTCTATCCCAACCGACGCTTCAGTTAGTCTACTACCTCCGGGGTCTCAAACTGCTCCCATTGGACCGTCTCCGAGTCTCCGGTCCCTCTGGGAGGAGGCTGTACTGAATTTCGAGAAGTCTACTGGAAAAAATATTCGTCGCTCTCCGCTTTTCAACAAAATCTTGTATGCCAATTCTGTTGACGATATCGTTCGGGTCCTCGAGGCGCATGCCACTTCTATGAAGACGTTCCGTGCGCACGAGCAGGCGATCCGCGCATTCCTAACTCCTCTCGTCGACGTTGTGTCGCGATTTCTCAACGCGTGCGCTGAAAGAGCTTCATCTTCTGTGCGTGATGTCATCCGCTCCTGATACTGTTGCTTACCCGCACTCGAACATTAGGGAGCCGTACCTGGAGGAAAGGCCATCTTCGTCGCTTTTGGGTTATTTCTCAAGGTATGAATTTGCTTGCAGCTTGACACGAATAATCTGTTATGGCATTTGTGCAGGCGACAAGGGGCGTTAGCGAGAAATATGATGCCATTGACATTATCCTATGGAAACTGGAGGCATTTCTCTCACGGCTAGATGAACACCTTCGATCACCACCTTCCCTCAGTGCGAATATGAAGAAGATTTTTGTCAAGATTCTTATCAAGCTCCTCGAGATATTTGCTTTGTGCACAAAATACCTTGACGAGAACCTAGTCAAGCGAATGTGCAATCGAATTACCAGGCGCAGTGGTGAGTTCACGTTGACTCTGTAGTAACTGTATGTCGCCTCATGCCATAGGTAGAGGACTACGTGGATGTCCTCCTCGGACGCCAGGATGTTCAGCGGGTACTCGCAGAGCTAGAACAGATGACAGGCGGCGAACTCCTGGCGACTGTCGCTGAGACACTTGTTTCTGTACATGAGGTTAGTGTAGATGTGAAGCAAGTCGACGCCAGAGTCCAAAATGGTGTGCTCTCCCATGACGGTCCCTTTTTCGCTTAAATTAATCCCATCGTCAATGATCCAGTCGAACTGCGTGTACAACCCATTCCTATGATCGTCGAGCACCAAGCTAAGATGGCCGAAAACATGGACCAGGCATTCGATGCTCGTATGTCCCACCGTATCCTTTATTGTCACATATAAGTTTCCTCACATGCAATGACATAGTCCAAGGTAGTGTTCTCGGTGTGCGTACGCGACAAAATGACATCCATAACTTTCATGGTGGAAACTGAGCAATTTCGGCGCTTTGAATCCAGCTTATCGCATGTCACAGATGACGAGGCCATCAAGGCATGGCTGAATGCACCCGAACCGGCCTTAAACCACGAACATCTATGCAACCTCCGTAAGGAGAGGACATGCTTGTGGTTTTTTGACGCAACTTTCGCGGAGTGGAAGAACAGCACTAATGCAGTGTACTGGATATACGGCAAACGTGAGTACTCTTCATCATCTGTCGTGAGCACTAGGATGACGACTACTTTAGCTGGCACCGGAAAGAGTGTACTTTGGTATGTGCTCTGTAAAGAAGGTCGGGCTTCTCCACTCACGCATGTTTGTAGCTCTTCCATCATCGACCATCTCTGGTCCGACTACGACGCGTATGTTGTCTACTTTTACTTTGATTTCCGAGATGTCCGTAAGGAATCCGTCTCTGGCTTTCTGTCTTCGTTGATTTTCCAACTTGCTTTGTCATCATCCAAGTGCTACGCGGTCCTGAAGAGATCTCATAGTGGTCATCGTTTACTGCTGCAGCCGACTGTCGACCTTCTTTCTAAAGTGCTGGAGGAGATGTTGAGAGTTCGGTCGGGAACCATCCTCGTGATTGATGCTCTTGATGAGTGTCCTGAGCTTTCTCGGGAGCGCGAATTACTCCCTCTGCTTCACAATCTCGTCTCTCATGACAGCAATCACTTGCGGCTACTTATGACTAGCCGTCCTGAAGCGGACATCCGTAGAGTGATGGATCGCATTCCCTCGCACCGACTCAAGCTTCATGACACAGACCAACATTCTCAGGATCTTGAGCTGTACATCTCCGATGAACTTCGCCGGCCAGAATACGACATGTGGTCTGAGGACGTCAAGGCATCAGTCAAGGCGAAGCTCAATCAAATGGCTGGCGGAATGTAAGCCTTCACTTCTGTGGTGGAGTAGATGCGCATGATCAAGAATTATCAGGTTCCTGTGGGTCAATCTTCAGCTGTACACGCTGCGCCGTTGTAGCCCTCTGGACGTTGAAGGAGCCCTGAACGATTTACCCGAAGGTCTAATGGACACTTATGAACGTACTCTCAAGAAGCTAGGCTTGAAAGGCGCATCTCTTGCTCGGGTCCGACGCTTATTCCAGTGTGTTGCATTCTCCCGCCGCCCGCTTTCTCCGACAGAATTAGCTGAAGCACTGGCAATCAACTTCGATCCACCCGGGAATGCCCTACTCGACCCCCGTATGCGCGTCACCAACCCCGAGGAATGCCTTCTCCGCATGTGTTCGAGTTTCATTGAAGTTATCGATAACCCTGATCATTATGCCGCTCGACCTCGCATTGTGCAGTTTGTGCACACATCTGTACGCGATTTCTTACTGTCAACTGATATCCCCTCTTCTGTTGCTCTGTATCATATCGACGAACTATCAGCACACATTACTCTCGCGAAAATGTGCCTTGCAACCCTTCTTTCCGGCAATTTTCTTGCAAAAATGCCATTCAGCAAGTACGCAATCTGGCACTGGGAGGAGCACATTGAACCCGGTCCTATCGCCAACGCTGTAAACGTCCTACTGTCACGCTTCCTCCACCCCGAATCCCAGCCCTTCTTTAATTGGCAGATACAACGGCCCGATGGACAGAACGGGATACAGTCTCTTCTTTACTGGACAGCCTATCTAGGGCTCATTGATCATACCAAGGCATTACTCGAGGTGAATGATATTGATATCAATGCCCTTGGGGGGGCGTGTGGGACAGCCCTTGCTGCTGCTGTGAGCGAAGGAAGAGATGCTGTTGTTTCATTGCTAATTGGACGTGGTGCGAGTGCTCAGATCGCCACAACGTGTCTTTGGACCCCCTTACACTACGCCGCTTTCTACAACCGACTACAGACCCTGAGTATCCTCCTTCAGCATGGCGGTGATCATTTTTGTGCTCAAAGTGAAGGCAATTGGATTCCTTCACATCCAGCTTCAGACAGTGGCCACGTTGATATCACGCGAGCCCCGGGCCTCCCTGAGCACAGTTTCGAGGTTGACGCTTGTGATCAAGATCGATGGACTCCATTGCATGTGGCCGCGAAGAACGGCCACACTAATGTCGTGCGAGCCCTCCTCAAGTACAATGCTGCAGTCGATGCTCGTACTCAAGAACAGTGGACTGCGTTGCACTTAGCTGCGGATCACGGTCACATTGATGTCATGCGAGCCCTACTCGAGCGTAGTGCCATGGTCGATGCTCACACTCAAAGACAGTCGACTCCATTGCACTTAGCTGCGCGGGACGGTCATATTGACGTCGTGCGCGCCCTCCTCGAGTGCAATGCAGAAACTGATGCTTGCAACCAGGATCAGTGGACTCCATTGCATTTAGCCGCGGCTAACGGCCACACTGATGTCGTGCTCGCTCTCCTCGAGCGCAATGCTACGGTCGATGCGCGCACTCAAAAGCAGTCGGTTCCTTTGCATTTAGCTGCGCGGGATGGCCACATTGATGTCGTGCGAGCCCTCCTCATGTCCAATGCAGAGATCGATGCTTGCAATCAAGATAAGTGGACTCCATTGCATTTAGCCGCTCATTACGGCCACCTGGATGTCGTGCAAGCCCTCCTCGAGCACAATGCTACAGTCAATGCTCGTGCTCAACAACAGGCCACTCCGTTGCATTTAGCCGCGCAGGTCGGCCGCGTTGATGTCGTCCTTGCCCTCCTCGAATGCAATGCTACGGTCAATGTCCGTGCTCAAGAACAGACCACTCCGCTGTATTTAGCTGCGCAGAACGGTCGCATTGATGCTGTCCGAGCCCTCCTCGAGTACAATGCTGAGATCGATGCTCGTGATCAAGATCAGTGGACTCCGTTGCATATAGCTGCGCAGAATGGCCACATTGATGTCGTGCTCGCCCTCCTCGAGCGTAATGCTGAGATCGACTCATGCAATGAACATCAAAGCACTCCGCTACTCTTGGCTGCAGAAGATGGCCACATCAACGTCGTGCAAGCCCTCCTAGAGCGCAATGTCACAGTTGACGCATGCGACAATGATCAGGATACTCCGTTGCTCCTGGCCGCAATGCATGGCCATCTCGCCGTTCTGCAAGCACTTCTCGCTTATAATGTTACAATCGATGCTCGCAACCTCAAAGGGTGGTCACCCCTACTCTATGCGGCGCTCAAGGGCTACGACACCGCCATATCCCTCCTGCTGGCCCGTGGGGCAGATCCGAACATCCGCTCATTTTCGGGCCGCAATCCGCTGCATTATGCAGCTTCGAACGGGCATGCCTCCGCCGTCTCCGCTCTTCTCGACAACGGAACGAACGTCAGCGCGGTAGACGCGCATGGATTCTGCGCTCTGGATTATGCGGTGTCCGGCGGGCACGCTGCGGCTGTACGTCTCCTGCTCGAGCGCGGCGGAGGTACGAACATCAACATACCGTCACACGGATCCTATCTAGACAGCGCGGACAAGGTGCGTCGCGTGCGGCCGGTGATACGTACATGGAGAACGGGTGAGGCGGAAGAGGTCGCGGCGCTGCTGCGAGAGCGGGGACGACGGGTGCGGGTGGGAGAGAGGATGATGCGCCGCGTGCGCAGAGTCAAGAGCTTCGTTGCGGACATGTAAGGAATGGTTTGGTGTAAGAGGAAAGGTCGGAGATAGCTGTATGCACGGTCGGTTTGTCAGGCGGATAGCTCCCTCGTAAGCTCCCCCATACGGAACTCCAAAATATGCGATTGTGATTCCTTGGCTTCGCGACTAAGTACATCTCCCGAACGTCTTTGAATATGGTCACCTCTGTCTGCAATTCATCATATGATATCCGAGAGGACATACTTCCCACTCAATTATATAGGAATTGGAGCGTTGTGCCGTATCAATGAATTGCCCGGAAAACGTAGGCATGACGCAGAGCATGCGCCGAGCCCGGTACCTCGCGATCAGAGCATAGGATGCGAGCTCCCCACACCTGCCATCCTGCACTCCTTTACACACAAAGGCGATAGACTGACCTTCTCAGCTCCACAAAGTAGCCCTCGTAATCAGGCTCATGCGACAACACACACAATGGGTCAGGATACTATCTGCCGTGGCTCGCGTTAGGCACGAGTCGCACGCCCTTCCCAAAAAAAGCACGACGCACCTTTAAGAGGTTTTTGGAGACAGCTGGAGAGAATATGAAAGCTTGTGGTGAGCGGTGGTGTTATCCGATCGAGGATCGAACCAAAATGACTCCTTCCTCAAGCTCCCGTCACCGTTCTAGCAGCACGGGCAGGAGAAGGAAGCTAGACATCTCTGTGCACTTAGAGAGAAAGTAAGGCGTGCGTACGGCGCAGCTGTGGAGGTGTAGCGTGACTAGGAGTAGGGAATCGACGCTGAACTAAGGCTGTTGTGCGGGATGGTGCGACCGTCACAGGCGGCCGCAACACGGATCTGCGACGCATGGCGATGTCGCTCGTCTCGTTTCCTACCCGTCTTGCCGGGTCTTCCCGAGAGCCTCAGACATCATTAACCCAGATCTTGAAGAGAGGAGGAGACCTGCAACTATGATGGCGAAGGGAGCGCCTGCTCTAAGGCTTGCCTACTATCGTGTCACCTGAGGCCCCGATGTGAAACCACGCCAAAGTGTGGTACTACTAGAAGTGCAACAAGCAAAGAAACCGTCCCTCCATGGCGTGTCCCGCATATGTTAGCCCTAGAAATCTACATGCGACATTCCGTAGCATTCATCTCAAGTCTCGTAGTGAAATTTGGTCAGATGATACCCTTCAGTGAGGGGAAGACACAGCGGCTCCTCCCTGTTGCACTTCCCGCACACTCTGTTGCACATCAGATGACACGATAGTACTGCGTCGGGATCGCCTGCATGCTAGATGCGGGTGCCCAGACGGTGCCAGCATATGTTTTAGCGCTGGCGTGGCGCACAAGCTAGATAAGAGCGCAGCGCCGAGACGAGGGTACCGTGACAGACGGCGCCGCATTTCACGCCAGGTCACATGAGCGATATGTTGGACGCTGGGTCGAGCTTCGTGCTCGGGCTCAACACGCAGGTCGCTATCACACGCTTGGTGCTCCTCGGCGAGGATGACTCATGCTATCACTAGTACACTGCCAGCGCCAGGCCTGATACGTATTGGGGGAGATATGGACATTGTCAGATATTATGTGTAGTAGAACCGAAGGCAGAACCCAAGAACCAAACAAATTCTGTTTCGGTAGCGAGGCGTCCGTGGCTGCGGCAAGATACGTCAGACAAACAGCGACATCGCACGCTGACGGGAGCCGTGTCCAGCTTCTCAGCATGTGCCTCCGCTTGAACAAGCCCGCGAGCGACGCAAACTGCCCCGCAGGCGGACGCAGACCCTTTGCTCTGCACGCAGATCGAGTCGGCAAGACAGAGGCAGGACGACATGAAATGTGATGCATATGCCGAAGTAGACAAAGACGATGTCTGGGCTGTCGTTGCGGGAACGGCAGGGGATGTTCCTGGACCGATCGGGTGTTGCATGGAAAGCGCGGGCGTCAGCGGGGAAGATGAGTCGATGATGTGAGGGGATTCGCTTGAGGTCGCGGTGGACGATGTCGTGGTCGTGCAGGTGCGCGACGCAGTTAGACACCGAGCAGCACATGGAACGAATCTAACTTGCCAGCCAGGCACGCATGAAGTGGGGTCGGGGCGGGTGACGGGGGACCAAATGGCGCGCACCGGATGACAGCAGCCACCAGCCATGCGCCCAGGATTGACTCTGTAGTAGACTCCCTCGATGTTGAGCGCAATCAGCAGGAGAAGAACATGAGATGACTAGGTATTCGTGGCAGCTTCGACTCCAAAGACAGCGGCTTTTCCGACGCCTTTTCTTACCCCAATCGATATCAACCAGGTGTTCGCGCGGATGAACGCTGTCAGACAGGCCACACCCGCTCGTTCCTGCCAATCAAGTGCCCATCGTATTACGCGGCTCCTAAGTCTTCAAGCATGCACGGAAGGAGATACCGCGAGTGCAAACCCACGGCAGCGGGAGAGAACGGGACCTGTGCGTTGTGTGAGCGCGCATCGGGGGGTACAAACAGCTGTACAAGTTCGTACAAACTTGGGATGCATGCATCGAACGTTCCCATGACGTGTACGTACTGCCTCGGGTCTTGCAGTTGACCATGCGCTGTCCATGTCCTTGCCGCAATTGCTCATCGCACTTTCATTAAAAATTTGCTCATAAGCTACTTCGGGTGGTTTTTTCCAGACGAGCTGAATGTAGAAGTAAGACTGCGTTCGCTCCTGCTTCCTTCCTCGCAAACTTGAACAGCCAATCCATCCAACTTGAAGTAGTGCCTGGTATGCTGATGACCTGTCCTCTCCCTCGTCCCCGAATCAGCCTTCCGCGAGCGAGCTACCGCGAAGCAATCCGTTAAATAAGCTTCTAATCCGATGTCCGGTGTGCCTAACGTGCGGCAATACTATATGTTCGGCTTTGACGCTAGGACCCCTTAGCGCCGACACCGCCTCACGGTCAAGCCCTGAGGTATTCTAGGAAGGCTATGTCTTCCTTCTTCCTTCCCCACCGATCCCGACCTCCCTTCGATCCCCGGTTCTCCCCTCCCGCTCAGTCATGTCTAATCCGTCCGACGCACCTGCCAGTCTCTCGCCTCCTGGACCTGGAACTGCCCCCCTCGAAGTGTCTCTCCGGACGCTCTGGGAGGAGGCCATGCTGAACTTCGAGAAATCCACCAAAAAACCCCTCCGTCGTTCTCCTCTATTTAACGAGATCTTGTACGCTCGCTCTGTCGATGACATCGTCCGCGTCCTCGAGAAACACGGCAAAGCCCTGGAGACGTTCCGCAGCCACGAGATCGCCATCCGTGCATTCCTAGCTCCTCTTGTCAACATTGTTTCAGTTTTTCTCGACGCCAGTGCTGAGGTATCATCTGCTTCTGTGCGTCATACCGCCCATTCCTTGATAGTTCCCTCACTCACGGAATGAATGTAGGGAGTCGTCCCAGGAGGAAAAGCAATCATCGTCGCGTTCGGAGTATTTCTCAAGGTCTATTCTTGTTCCTTGCTCCGAGCGAGCAGTCTCCGACGTCTTTCACGCAGGCGACAGGTGGAGTGAGCCAGAAATATGATGCAATAGAGACTATCCTATCGAAGCTGGAAACATTTCTTTCGCGGCTCGATGCGCACCTCCGATCACCGTCTCTCAGCGATAATATGAGGATGATCTTTGTCAGGACTCTTGTCAAGATTCTTGAAGCATTTGCCTTGTGCACAAAGTATCTTGATAAGAAGTTATTCGAGCGAACTCGCAATCGGATCTACAGACGTGCCGGTGAGCGTATCGCGTAGGCTTTGAATTCGCTGGGCCCCTCCGATACCATGAATAGTGGACTACAGGGATGTCCTGCTCGGACGTCTGGACGTACAACGCGTGCTCTCAGAGCTAGACAGGTTGACCGGCGACGAACTCCTCGCGACTGTCACTGAGACGCTTGTCTTTGTTCAAGATCGTGCGTTTTCTCACCACGGTCCCTTGCGCGGTCCCTCTCGTTTCGCACAATCTCATTGTGAAATAACTAGTTGGGGTGGGCATGCAACATGTTGCTACGACCCTTGAACGTCAAACCGAAAACATAAATCGTGGATTGGGGGCACGTACGTCCCATTGTGCTCTCCGTGATCGAGTGGATGTGCTCTTACGCCCAATTGCACAGTCCAAGAGAACACGCGCGATGCGCAGATGAAACAGGAGGACATCCATGACTTTCAAGGTATGGGCTTGACAAATTCGGCGTTTTGATATCGGCTTACGACGCGTACCAGTCGATGAAGCCATTAAGACATGGCTCAATCCGCCCGAGCCAGCTTTGAATCATGAGCGTTTGCGCAAACTCCACAAGCATGGGACGTGCACGTGGTTTTTTGACGCGGCATTCGAGGAGTGGAAGAGGGGTGATAACGCTGTGTACTGGATTTATGGCAAGCGTAAGCCTTCTCCTTCTTCATCTTTACCAAGCCTCACACAATATTTGCTTTAGCCGGCACGGGCAAGAGTGTGCTTTGGTAAGTGCCTTGCAAAGGAGGTTCGCCATCACTGACCCCAGCTTGCAGCTCTTCCATTATCGATCATCTCCGTTTCGACTCCGAGGCATCTCTCGCCTACTTCTACTTCGATTTCCGGGACGTGCACAAGGAGTCTGTCTCCGGCCTTCTCTCGTCGCTGGTCTTCCAGCTCGCTTCGTCATCGCACAAGTGCTACACTATCTTGAAGAAATCACGCACTAGACAGCGTATGGCGCTGCAACCAACTGTTGACTTTCTCTCTAGTATGCTGGAAGAAATGCTGAGGGTCCGACCGGGAACCACGCTCGTAATTGACGCCCTAGACGAATGTCCCGAGCTCTCAAGGGAATACGACCTACTCCCTCTGCTTTACAGACTCGTCTCTCATGATGACAATCGCCTGCGGCTACTCATGACGAGTCGTCCCGAATCGGACATCCGCCGAGCGATGGATCGTATTCCTTCGCATCTGCTCAAGCTCCATGACGCAGACCAGCATGCTCAAGATCTTTCCATGTATATATCTGATGAACTTCGTCGGCCAGAATACAACATCTGGTCCGAAGATGTCAAGGCATCTGTCAAAGCAACGCTCAATCGGATGGCTGGTGGAACGTACGTTATTTCTTCTATTGGTGAATACGCATCCGTTATTTAACACTATGCAGGTTTTTATGGGTCAACCTTCAACTTCAAATGCTGCGCCGTTGCGGCCCTCTGGACATTGACGGAGCGCTCACCACCCTACCTGGCACGCTCGTTGATAGCTACGAGCGCATTCTCAAGAACTTGGCACTCACAGGTCCTATGCTGGTGCGAGTACGGCACATGTTCGAGTGTATTGCATTTGCCCGCCGGCCACTCTCTCCAGCGGAGATGGCTGAGGTGCTAGCAGTCAACTTCGATTTACCCGGAGATGCTCTGCTTCACTCCCGCAGCCGCGTTCGCGACCCCGAGCAATCTCTTCTTGATATGTGCTCAAGCTTCATCGAGATCGCGGATAACCCTGATCCTGAGGCCGGTTGCTTCCGTATTGTCCAGTTTGTGCATACATCTGCACGTGACTTCTTACTGTCAGCCAATATTCCTACGTCGGTCGCGTTGTATCGTATCGATGAGCTGTCTGCACACATCACTCTTTCCAAGATGTGCCTCGTAACCCTTCTCGCTGACCAACCACTCCGAGAGCTGCCATTTGGCGAGTACGCAATCTGGTACTGGGAAAGGCACATATTCCCCGGTGATATCGCCAGCGCTGTGGACAAGCTTTTAACACGCTTCCTTCATCCCCAATCCCAGTTCTTCATTAATTGGCAGAAAGGACGGCCCGATGAACAGAACGGAATCCAATCTCTTCTTTACTGGGCAGCTTATCTCGGGCTTGTTGATCGTGTTGAGGCTTTCCTCGGCGTGGATGGTTTTGACATTGACTCACTGGGGGGCGCTTCTGGAACGGCTCTTGCTGCGGCCACAGTCCAAGGGAGAGCCGATGTTGTTTCATTGCTACTTCAGCGTGGCGCAAGTGCAAGGGTTGCCTCAAGACGCCTCTGGACCCCCTTTCACCACGCTGCATATCATGGCCGGACCCATATTCTACAGATCCTCTCTCAGCACGATCGCAGCTATATTGATGCTCGCAATCAATACCAGTCCACTCCATTGCTTTTGGCTGCAGAGAAGGGCCACATCGACGTTGTGCATACCCTCCTAGAGTGCAGTGTCGCAGTTGATGCACGCGATTGTGACCGGGATACCCCGTTGCTGTTGGCTGCATGGGGTGGCCATGTGGACGTTGCGAAAGCCCTCCTCCAGCAGAAAGCCGACGTTGACGCTTACAACCGACACCAATCTACTCCACTGCTTCTGGCTGCAGAGAAGGGTCACATCGACGTCGTGTGTGCCCTTCTAGGGTACGATGCCACAGTTGACGCACGCAATCGCGACCAAGATACTCCGCTGCTGTTGGCTGCATGGGATGGTCACGTGGACGTTGCGAAAGTCCTCCTCCAGCACAAGGCTGAAGTCGACGCTTGCAATCAATACCAATCCACTCCATTACTTCTGGCTGCAGAGAAGGGCCACGTCGACGTCGTGCATGCCCTCCTAGAGCACAATGCCGCGGTCGACGCACGCAATCGTGATCAGGATACTCCGCTGCTGTTGGCTGCATGGGATGGCTACGTGGACGTTGCGAAGACCCTTCTCCAGCACAAGGCTGAGGTTGACGCTTGTAATCAATACCAGTCCACTCCATTGCTTCTAGCTGCAGAGAAGGGTCACATCGACGTCGTGCATGCTCTCCTAGAGCACAATGCCGCGATCGACGCACGCAATTCTGACCAGGATACTCCGTTACATCTAGCTTCATGGGATGGCTACGTGGATGTTGCGAAGGCCCTTCTCCAGCACAAGGCAGAAGTCGACTCTCGCAATCAATACCAGTATACTCCACTGCTCCTGGCTGCAGAGAGAGGCCACATCGACGTCGTGCATGCTCTCCTAGAGCACAATGCCGCAGTTGACGCACGCAATCATGACCAGGGTACTCCGTTGCATCTAGCTTCATGGGATGGCTACGTGGATGTCGTGAGAGCTCTTCTGCAACGCAGTGCTGAAGTCGACGCCCGCGATCGGATAGGTCGGACGGCGTTACACTGTGCCGCGTCTCGTGGCCACATCGATGTTGCACTCATCCTCCTAGAATATGGCGCCGTCGTCGATGCTCACGACAACGACGTTGCTACCCCGCTTCATGCTGCAGCCTTTGATGGCCAACTAGAGACCGCTCGTTTCCTCCTCCAACATGGCGCCGCTCTTGAGGCCCGTGATAGCGTTGGGCGCAACGCCCTTATTTATGCCTCAGTTAAAAAACACGTCACCGTCGCGACCTTCTTGCTTAAACACGGAGCAAACGTTGGCACGCAAACCTTCTATGGACGCACGGCGCTGCACTATGCGGCATCAAATGGGGACCTCGCCACTGCCCGCATTCTTCTTGACTGGGGTGCGGATATCGGTGCAGCCGACATCCATGGTTTACGAGCATTAGACTGCGCGATCTTGGGTGGACATGCCGAAGTCGCGCGTCTTCTACTCGAGCGCGGTGGCGGGATCAGCATCGAAAACCCGCCGTACGGGACGTACCTGGATATCGCGGAAAAGGCGCGTCACGCGGACGCGATACGGTTGGTGACTCGCACGTGGCGGAAGGGCGAAGCAAACGAGGTTACGAAAATGTTAGGAGAGCAGAGTCGTCGGGTGCGGGAAGGGGAGAGGATGATGCGTCGTGTACGGAGGGTCAAGAGCTTCGTGGCGGACGCGTAGCGAACGTCTTGGTGAGGGACCATGAGATCGTCAGGAAAGAATCCTGGAAACTATTCTTACGGTTGCGTGCGTGTTTGTGCTGTCCGGTAGATGGCTTCCTTGAATTAAAAGCGCTTGTTTCTCGGTTTCACAGTTACGTATATTCTTGGATGCCTTCGTATATAGCTGCTTTCGTCTGCGACATTTCATGTGACACCCGGGAAGAATGAGCTCTTTATTCGGCTATGTGCGTCCGGAAGAGAATTAGAGAATCTCACCATACCAAGTGCTAGGGAAACACACGCCCGTTGCAGAGCTAACCCTAAGCCGAATGTCTCGTGATTTAGGCCCGGGGACGAGTTCTGTGGGCTGGCGTTTATCCGAACACTGAAAAAGCTAGCCTTCTCTGGCTCACCGGATAGAGCTCTAGCCTTTTCGGGATCGCACGAAAGAGTGTACGGTGGGCCAGCATAAGACACAGCATGCGTTAAATGGAGTATGGACCGCGCGCTCGCCAAAAAAGCACGCTATGCCTTACAGAAGCTAAGGAAGAGTATCCACAGACATCTAAAAGCTATGGCCATGGTAAGAGACGGTCTATCCAGGAGCCATTGAAACTCACCCTTGCTCAAGCACTGGTCGTTGTCTTGGAGCGGGTGAGCTAGAGGAAGTTGCACTCGTCAACGCATCTCCACGCACATCCGTCCGATTAAAGGCAGGAGGGTAAGTGTAAGCTAGCAGTACCAGAGGCATAGTGCTTAGAAGAAGTGAATCGACGTCAGCTGAGCCCTTAAGCTCATCGAGTAGTATGGCGCAACGCCGCAACGTGCTGCAAGCGGCCAGAAGATTATGACGTGCGATGACGTCACTCATTTCATCGACCACTCAGCTCACCATGCCCGTCCGGATTACCGTCTAACGCTAACAAGATCTTAAAGAGAATCAAGTGTAAAAGTTGTGCATTTTCGGTGTCGGTCTAAAGCCAAGCCGCCGAGTCCCCGCATACGGCTACTTTTGTCTGCGAATTCTCACGCGGTATACGAGGAGAAAATCGTCATTATTCAGTTGTATACGTTCGTGATGACATTAGAGATCATGCTTTATCGAACGCAAGGAAAACGTACGTTTAATGTAGAGCGTATGCTATGACGGATACTTTGCGTCTTCGGTCTGATGTGCGATTTCCACATTTTCCTGTGAACTCGCTTTTATTCGCGCTCAGAGAAAAGAACCCAGCCTCGCCTATCCCATTAGATCAATCATGTGTGCCGGCTCACGCAATAGAATGCGTGATTAGCCGGGATACTAGTACCCGACGTGGGTTAGACCGAGCACGGACCGCGGGCTCATCTGAGAAGCGCGACGTACCTTTGAAAGGCTCGAAAACTGACGGACGCCTGAGAGCTAGCGGCACAGTGATAGGTGTCATCGGAAAATAGTGGAGAAAATCGGAACTTGGCTTCCTCAAGCACTGGTCGTCGTTTTCCCCTCACTCCCGTCTGGTATACAAGCAGACGCAGGAACTTGTGCTAACGACGAGTCAAGGTCGTCAAGTTCAAAGAGCACAGCCGTGCGGTAGTGCTAGCAGCACTTGACAGTTTCCAGCCTTGGCACATATGTAGTAGCGAAAGGAACGAGCTGATGGCATGGAGGATGCGAGTGCAGGTGCGGGTGCAAGCGCAGACAGGGGCTGCGTAGATAAGGGCTGCTGGCACTGAGTGGAGACAAGAGCAACGACGGTGAGCAGCGGCTACGGCCACGACGACTGACAGGTGAGGAAAGGCGTGAGGGCGTGCAGAGGATGCACAAAGCTGCGTGCACGTACACAGTACTCGGGGCCGCCGATCAACGGTCCTCGAACAGGGCCGCCTCCACTTCCGCCTCCTCATCAACGAGTGCCTTGTTGCTCGCCATCACACCGCACACGACTGCCGCTCTCGTTGGATCACCATACAATTGACCGTTAGCGGCTGTGCCGTTCGCCACAGAAGCGGCCGCCATCGCTGGAAAGGGTGAGTGTTCAGTCGCATCGCCGCGTATAGGGGACTCACGGTCTAGGTGAACTGCAGTGCATCACATTGCGTCCTCGGCCAGGAGGCCGAGTGCCCACCGCTGATACAGTGCTCAGTCAAGAAGAGTAAAGACGCGGCCAATGGCGATCCGGTGAAGGCGAAGAGGAAAGAGCCTGGGGTGTAGGCCGCAGCTACTTCTGAGCCACCTCTCAGATCAGATACGGCAGCCCGTCCTCGCTGGCGAACCGTTGTGTCCATGGCTAGACGTAATGCAATACACGTATGGATCTCAGGATGCATCCGAGTCACGTATCCTGCCGTGGTATATGTCTTGCGTCCTGTTGCGGGCGACTCGGAGGTCGCAGGTGAGGTCGTCTCCGGCTCGGTATTCTAAAAAGCCGAATTCACGTGACGTGTTCAGCGCATTGTGTCTCTCGCTCGACTCGAAGGCCCCAGTATCCGCCTTCGCAAGCTCGGTCGCCGTGTCTTTGATCCCACGAGGAGAACAGTCGAAAAGCGGCCATATCTGCGACCAGCGCTGTACCAGGCCAAGACGACAGCCCGAGTTGCGTCTGCCAGTCCAATCGCTACCAGTTGTGTCGCAGTCTTCTCCCTGACGATGACTCACAATCAGTCGAGAAGTTGACGCGCCAAGCGCAGCGAATCCGGATCGGGCTCTCGGCGCGCGTTCGCGAAGCGACGCCCGGCCCTCCGGCCGACGCAAAGAAACTCCGGGCTCCGATGCCGACGACTGCCTCTTCCGTCCTTGTTCACCGTCGGCATCCGCCTGGCTATGAGCCGGCTCAAGCCCCTCGGCATGCGCGCGGAGGCAGACTTTTGCAGGGCATATATAGTGGGCGGGTCGCCCAGATTCCCGTGAAACAATTTCCTATCATTTCTCCAAGAGGCTCTTCCCTCGAAACTTCACCGGTATCTCCCCTCCGTCGTCGGCACTCGTCCTTGGTCAAACATGCACTCCACGGACGCAGCCCCGCGCGATCCTCACGACGCCGCACACTCACATCGCGCGCCCGACGACGCACCGCCCAACGCGCCGGGTGAGCGCGCGCCGTCACATGCTTCCCTCTCCCGCACCCCAACAATCACCGTGCTCGAGGACTCGCCCACACTCCCGCCGACACACAGCCCGACCGCACCCGATCTCTCGTTCCCGTTCCAGACGACAGATGTGCTGCGGACCGGCATGACGAACGAGTACCGTGAGGTATCCAAGAGCGGCGTCGTCCCCGCCGCGACGGCGTTCTACCGCGCGCCGTCGCGCCTCGCGCGCGAGCCGACGCTTGACAAGGAGAAGCAGAGGCGACTCGCGCACGTGAACCTCGTCGTGTTCAAGCCCGACGACCCCGAGGACCCGCGAACGTGGGCGAACTGGTACCGTTGGGGTGCGTTTTCTGTCCCCCGTTTGTTGTCGAGCGACGTGCTGACGATGAGCAGTGATCACCGGGCTAGTGGCGTTCTCTGTCGTCTGCGTTGCGTTTGGTAGTGCAGTCATCACTGGAGACTTCCAGGATCTGCAGGGGGAGTTTCACATAGGCGAGGTTGTCGCCGCGCTGACCGTCTCCCTCATGGTCTGTGGCTTCGCGTTCGTCTCCCGTCCCCGTCCCTTTTGCGCATCTCACATCCCCTCCGCAGCTTGGGCCCGGCAATATGGGGTCCCTGCAGCGAGCTCTTCGGCCGACGGCCCATCTGGATCATTTCGTTCTGGCTGTACACCATTATGAACATCCTCTGCGCGCTCGCGCCCAACATCGGCGCGTTGCTCGCCGGTCGCTTCCTTTGTGGGCTCTTCGCGAGCAGCGCACTCGTCATCGCTGGCGGCACGATCAGCGACTTGTGGGATAACAACGAGCGCGGGTTCGCGATCGCGCTTTTCGCCGCTGCGCCGTATGGCGGGCCCGTGCTCGGTCCGATTGTCGGTGGCTTTGTCGGGGAGAATATCGGTGTGTGCGCCCTTGTCCGCTTGGGTATGACGGAACTGACAATGGACGTACAGGTTGGCGGTGGATTATCTGGGTCAATATGATCTTCGCTGGTGTCGTGTACGTACCTCCTCGGCTGTCGACCACTGCACTATGCTTATCAATCCCATAGCTCTGCATGCCTCTCCTTTATGCCCGAGACCTTTGCGCCCGTCATCCTCCGCCGACGTGCTAGGAAGTTACGCGAGGAGACTGGCCACGATAACTACGCAACGGAGCAAGAGCTCTTCCCGCGGCCGTTCTCCGACCTCCTCGTCGAGGCGCTCATCCGCCCCTTCGGCACGTCCTTCTCTCCCTCTTCACCCTCACCACACCCTGACCTCCCACACAGTCCTTATCGTGACCGAGCCCATCATGCTCCTCATGTCGCTCTACATCGCAATGATCTACGGCCTCCTCTACGCCTTCTTCTTCGCATTCCCCGTCGTCTTCGGCGAGGGCTACGGCTGGAACAACGGTCTCGTCGGCCTATCATTCTGTCCCATCCTTATAGGCGTCGCGCTCGCGCTCTTCGTCACGCCCCGCCTCGAGGGGCGCTACGCCGCGCAAGCCGCGCGCAAGGGCGGGCGCGCCGATCCCGAGGACCGGCTACCGGGTATGATGCTCGGCGCGCCGTTCATCCCAATCTGTGCGCCACCCTCTCCTTCCGCCCCGTCTGCGCGCCACACTCACACTCTCACCCCGCACCAGCACTCTTCATCTTCGCCTGGACATCGCCGCCCGTCGTGCTGCCCGGGCCCGGGACATGGGTCGGACCATGCATGGCGGGGATCCCGTTCGGCTTCGGGATGACCGCGCTGTACTTCGCGGCGAACGCGTACCTCATCGACACGTTCTCCGCCTCCGTCGCGTCCGCTCTGTCCGCAAAAACCCTCGTGCGCTCCGGCGCCGGCGCAGCGATGCCGCTCTTCATCACCGCCATGTTCCACCGGCTCGGGAACCAGTGGGCAGGAACGCTCCTCGCATTTTTGTCGGTTGCTATCGTGAGTCTCTGATGTGTGTGCGTGTGCGATTGGTGCGCTGATGTGAGAGGAATGTAGCTCCCGATTCCGTATGTATTTTACTTCTACGGCGCCCGTATCCGCGCGGGTTCAAAGCTCGCTGCGGCGGCGTGAGCGGCCCCCACCATCACTGCGACCGCGCGCGCGCCACCTTCTACGACGCCACGAACACTCTCCTTGCCCTATATTTCTCCTCTGCAATTTACCCTGTAGACGTAGACCGCACAGCACCACGCCTGCTTCATTTTCCACCTCGCCCGCCTCGTTTTCCATCTCACCACACGCTACATTACACTAGCTCGCACGCGTCTCTTTTTGCAACCGCGTACACCGACCGCGTAGATTATTGACGGCGCAGACGGTAGACAATACAGCACACGCCGCGACGGCGGTCGTATATACACTTCGCAGTACATAGTTTGAATGCACCCACGTAGAATTCGCTCGATCGACTCCCGCCGCGGACGCGTGCACAAAGTCTAGCCTTATCGCACACTTGGACTATAATACGATTCCATCACCATACACCGTAGCTCGACCGGCGCCGACGAGAGACCGGGCGGCGCACACGCGCACATACACACAGCGCACACGCGCATTACTGTATATATATATATATGCGGGAGCACGGAGGGGGCTGTGTGGGCTCGGAAGGGGGAAGCACCGTTCGGTCGCTCGTGCAGGAATATTATTATAAATGAGCGCACGCGGCGCGAGGCGTAATGAGCGCGCTCGCTTCGCGCGCAGAATATCAATACTGTACGAAGGGCGCGAGCATCCCGCGATGCCCGGCCGGCGGCACGCACGCCCGCAATGATATTAAAAGTGAGAGTTCTCCCGCAACCGGCACCGGCACACCGTCGCCGGCCGGGAGAAGCAGCGTCGGCGCCCCTTGCCAGCGGTACGAGTATTGTGCCTGGATCGGGCGCGCCGCGTGTCGTGTGGATTAGGGACGCTGGGCTCGAGCGTGAGGTTAAGAATCTGGGGTTGCTTGTGTGGACGGGTGTTGCGACGACGACGACGACGCATCGGCACATAAGAGCGCGCAGCAGGGAGTCTGAGGAGCAGAACGTGGTTTTTTTTTTCTTGCGCTCTTTCCGAGACGCAGGCGGGTACGTCGAATTTGAGGCGTGTGACCTCTAGACTTGGTCCAAACTTCGACACCCTCGCCCCCGCCTCGCCCCGCGACACCGACACCAAAACTCTCTCCGCGCGACACCGTCCCCGTCGACCCCGCCATACTCCTCCGCCATCCGCACGATGCTCTCGGCCGTGACGGACAAGATGCTGCCGCAGCCTGCGTCGGCGAGCAAGAAGAAGCAGTACGAGGTCCACGAGGTCCTCGGCACCGGCACGTTTGGAAAAGTCATGGTGCGTCTGCCCCTGCCCCGTCCTCGCGCGCACCGTACCGATCGCACGTCCCGCCAGCGCGCAACATGGCACGTCCCGCCAGAGCAGGCGAACGTCGCGCTCCGCGGCGCCGTCGGCGCACACGACCCACCGCCCCCACCGTCGCCGCTGCCGTCGCCCTCGCCCTCGCCGTCGCCCTCGACCCCCGCACGCCCGTCCCTCAGCCCATCCCCAAGCTTCCTGAGCATGCGGCGCGCCGCGACGGCCTCCGCAAACCTGACGCGCGAAGTCGCGCTGAAGGTGATCCCGAAGAAGAAGGTGAAGGGCAACGAAGCGAGCGTGTGGGGCGAGATGGAGGTGCTCAAGGGCCTCGACCATCCGAACATCGTCAAGTTCTACGAGTGGTTCGAGACGCGGACGAAGTACTATCTCGCTTTCGAGCTCGCGACGGGCGGGGAGCTCTTCGAGCGCGTGTCCCGCAGAGGCAAGTTCACGGAGGCCGACGCCGCGGCCGTCATCCGGTGCGCGCTCTCTCCCTTTTCCGCCGTCGTCGCCCCGTCCCTGGCCCCGCTCCACGTACGTGTGCCTGACCCGTTCTGCGCAGCTCGGTGCTCGGCGGCGTCGCGTACCTGCACGACCACGACATCGTCCACCGCGACCTCAAGTGAGCTCCCTACGTCATCGCCCGTCTTCCCCGCTCACGTGCATGCACATGACACCCGCCCGCCAGGCCCGAGAACATTCTCTACCGCACCCGCGACGACGCCTCGGACATCGTCATCGCCGACTTTGGCATGTCCGTCGTCTTTTCCGTCGTCCCGCTCCCATCCGGCCCGGCTGACTCCCCACCCAGAGCGAAGCACCTGCACTCGTCCGCCGAACAGCTCACGTCGCTCGCGGGCTCCTTCGGCTACGTCGCGCCCGAGGTCCTCAACAAGCAAGGCCACGGCAAGCCCGTCGACCTCTGGTCCACCGGGTCCGTACCTTCTCCCCCTTTCCCTCTCTCCCTTCCCCCCGCTCACCCCCGCGCAGCATCATCACCTACGTCCTCCTCTGCGGCTACTCGCCCTTCCGCTCCGACGACGTCAAAGAGCTCGTCCGCGAAACCACCGAGGCCAAAATCGTCTTCCACGACCGCTACTGGAAATCCGTCTCGCCCGCCTCAAAAGCGTTCATCCGCGCCCTCCTCGCCGCCGACCCCGCAGCCCGCCCCACCGCGCGCGAAGCGCTGCAGCACGAATGGCTGCGCACGGCGCGCGACGCGGGCGATTTGGCGGGACTGAGGGAGAACTTTGATCCGAGGAGGAGGTGGAGGGCTGCGATTGCGGGTGTACGCGTCGCGTCGAGGTTTCAGTCGATTGGGATGCGTGCGTCGAGTGGGGCGGGCGCGAGCGCGAGCGTGGAGAGTTCGGATGAGGAGGGGTGGAGGAATGCTGATGGCGCGGAGGACGACATGGTGTCGCGCCGCCCAGCGAGCAACGTCTCCGCGTCGCCGGCTCCGCCATCGTCAACGCGCCCGTCGTCGTCGCCGCAGCGTGTACAGACTAACGACGCGCCACACGTAGCAGTTAAACAGCCTACGACCCCCAGTCCCACGAACGGCGCTGCGCGCGTGGACTCGGACGACGATGACGACGACGACGACGACGCGCCGCGCATGCCTGGCTCGTTCGATCTCGGGAGCGCACCGCCGTCGCCACCCGTCGGCGCGGACGCCGAGAGCTTGTGGGTGAGCTTGTTTAGGCGCATGCAGCTGCTGCGCGCCGCGAGTTGAGCGGCGGGCGGGCGTGTACGGGTACGGGTATTCGGGTTGGTGTGGTGCTGTGGGTATATATGGGGTATATAGCTGTACTAATTCGTGTGGGCGGCGGGTGTGGGATACGACGCGGGCGGGCTGGTTCTGGCGCGCGGTGTATAGTACGATGGACGGCGCCTCCTTCGCTCCTTCGCTTGGTTTCGCTTTCTTTCCTCGGACGTGTTTAAAACGCTCGTTTATTCGTTTTCTGCTCGTGAGATTCGAGGCCGTCGGGGGAGGCGTAAGGTGGGTTGGGCTGGGTGTTTTCGTGTGGTGGGTTGGGAGTCGATGCACTGCAGGCAATGGAACATGGAATCAATGATTCCATACTGAGCTTATGGTGAACTCATTTATCTTTGCATGGCTGCTATGTGTGCATATCAGGCCCATTAAAGATGGAGTTAAGTTGTCACTTAATGTGGATGCAATAGACATATAATGAATGCATCTCTTAATGCATCTTGACTGAGATCAACAAGGAGATCAAGCTTTTTCTCACTCTGAGCCTAATAGTGCCATTTATAATGAATGTATTGTACAGCAGGTGCTTAAGGCTGAGCTTTTGGTGACTGTGATCAGTAAGCTTGTCAGTAACGGACTTGAATGACTTTGGGCTCATTTTCACGATGGGATTGCATTCAGCATGAGCTCAATTTTCTTAACGAGATCATCAAGGCCCTGTCCTGGCTTCAGTATAGAAGCATCCATTAAAATAAACCCAGCCTGATTCTTTTCTTGGACTCGCTGATTCCAGGTTTAGGCTTGCTCAAATTTCTTTTTTAATATGGTCATCATGAATGTGGCTAATCCAAGTAAAGCTTATGATAGAATATAATTAAAGTGGTTTCCCAATATGCCCATTACATTCAGCTCCTGCTCAGTTGAAATGTGTTGATTATGAAATCAGCGTGAAGTGATGATCCCATCTTCCATTGACACGGTGCGGAGTCGGTCACACCATCAACGTCCACAGGCCCCCACGACAAACGCAAGCCCGAGTCCACGACCGGCTTGTCCCGCTACGGTCCATAAATTACAATAAATTATCCGTGGCCAAATAAGCATATATCGTACACCGGCGCCGTCATCCCAGTCCTGCTCGCAAATATCCGTGCAATCGTACTTCGCCATTCAGATGCGCCGGCGGCTCAACGACGTCATGCGGCCTCAGCACACCGAATCACAGTCCCATGGGCGGGGAGCCACCGGGAGCGGGGGACGCATCCGCGGCACGAAGGCGGCGGCTGGCGAAGCCGTGAGATCGCGGGGCCCAGCGGCGGTCCCCCGCTCACGATGCGTGAACACCCGTAGGGGGTAGCGGCCATCGGCCAGGGCGGGTGGCAGAGAGAGGCGCCGTATCGTCCGGCTGTCCGCGAGCCGCGGTGGCCAAGCTGGACTGTCTGTGCGCGCGGCGTCGTGGAGACGCGGTCCTGCTTCGCCGGCTCCGGCGCTAGCGAGCCATGAGGCTTCGTCGATGCCCGCGTCGACTGTGCGCGAGGCCTCATCGGAGACATTCAGCTTGGGTCGCGAGAGGCGCGGCGTAGGTTCGGGCCATTGGCGCTCGATGTTGGGGAGCGGGCTGAATCGGGCGTCTGAGGCGGGGCCGGGAACGGGTGTGACGGTATGCGTCGACGCCGCTGGCGGACCTCCCTCGCGCTCCTTCGTACTCGGCGGCGTATCCAAGGGGGTGCGCAAGCCCTCCGTTGAGTCTATTTCGGTTCGCCTGACCGCCGGCGCCGAAAATCGCACGCCTCGAGGCCTCTTCCGATCTTCATGGCCGCCAGCGCACACGGGCCCCTCCGTCTGCCCGCTACGGGTATCTTCTGCGCCGACGTCGGACGCGCATGGGCCTTCTGCTTCCGTTCCGGCGTCCCCCGACCCCCTGGAGGTCAACCACGCCCACATGCGCTCCTGCGATGAGCCCCGGCCATGTCCCTCGCGCACCGCCGCGACGAGCGCGACGTCGCCCGGCGCCATGCGCGATACTTCGTGCGCCCCGAGCGGCGCGCGGCGCCGGCAGAGGCAAAGGAGTGCGCCCTCGGCCCAACTGTGCACGTCGTGCGCACGTGCGAGGAGGAGGCGCTCGAGCGGCGCGGATTCGACGGGGAGCAGGGCGGAGAGACGGCGGAGGGCGAGCGCGTGGAGTGCGGGGGCAGCGAAGCGTGTGGATAGAGAGAGCACGGCGGTCCACTGCGCGTGCGTGAGGTCGAGTGCGCCGGGATCGCTGTGTGTTGCGGTGGTGAGTGTAGTAGAAAGGCGGAAGGGGGGGAGGCGCACGCGGGATATAGGACGGACAGGAACGAGTCGAACTCGTCTACCGAGACGCCAGTGAGAACCGTTGCACCCGTCGCGGAGTCGATGGTGCGAGGGGCGTCGAATGCAATGCACTGCGCGGTGAAGTTGACGAAGGCGCGTGCGCCTGCAGGTCCGGTGTGCAGCTCCCAGCCCTCTGGGAGCGCATCGGCGGGTTGTATGAGCAGGTCGTGGAGCCCCGGGGCGTGCTGGGCGAGGAGGGATCGGTGGAGGTTGTAGAGTAAGTCGTCGAGCTACGTGTCAGTGGCAGTGCGGAGGTGGGTCTGTCAATAAAGGGCGGGAAAGGGGGCGCGAGCGGCCTACCAGGAACAAGGCGCTTCCGTCGTGGAAATAATACTTCTCGTGCAGGCGCACTGGCAGGTTGTTTGTACCCGTCGAGTCCAGAGAACCGTGTAGCATCTCGGCGGACAACGGGTTGGGACCGTGCGCGAAGCGTTCGGGCGAGGCAGACAGAGAGAGAACGCCGTCGTGACTCGTGCTAGCAGTCAGGGTCGGCGAGTCCAAGAACTCGGAAAAGTCGTCGGTATCGTCCGAATCAGAGTGGCCGAGAGACATGGGTGGCGTTGGAAGAGACAAGTGGGGCCGATGGGTATAAGAGGCAGGGTCTACGATGGCACAGGAAGGCGAGTCCTACAGTCGTGGAACTGGGCCGTAGCGCTAGATCAGAGTCATGTTCTGGGGCCACTGCTTCCGCGGCTGTGCCTCGGGACGCCTCGCCGTGAGAACGTGAGCACCCCAGAATTCTCATCCGGAGATGGCCAGAAGTCCACAGTACTTGTTGCCGGAAAGGCTGCGGAGATGAAGTGTGCTCCTATCATGGAAGGCAGGGAGAAAACGGACACGTCGAATACCGTCCGCAAGGCCTTCGGCTCTGTCCCGCAAACGGGCTCAATGCTGTCAGCAATGTAGCTCCACGACTCGGAAACCGCGTGAAAGTCAACGGCTGTCTATGGAGGGCGGGGTCCGACAGAGAGCTTGTCATCTTCAGGAAGAACCTCTGGTGCAGGTTGGACAAGTGGTGATGACGGTCCAGATGAACAGGATGGGCTCAACCAAATCGGACGTGCTTCGTTCCCTTTTCGGCCCGCAAACCCGGCTGTGCGCTCAACCCCCACATCCATCATAAGATGGGGAATACAGCACAGCACTGTATACGCGGTTTCTGGCTATTTGCGTGTGTGGGAGAAAGTGTACGCATGACTTTGCGAAAAGACATCTATCTATCTAGCCGGCTTTGGATAAATTCCTAAATCCTACGCGCTCAGGAGCCCTGTTTTCTGCCAGTACGCGATGTACCTCTCCACATCTTCCTCATCCAACGACTTCGCCCGTGCAAGTGAAGGAGACGCCTTCAGCGCGCGCTCAAGGCTCAGTACAACGTCAATGCCCAAATGCCCGTCTCTGAATAGTTCGAACAAGGTCAGCGCGACGCCGGCTCCACGCTTCTTCGAGCTGCCGTCAGCTTGGACCTGAGCCTGGGCCTTGACGGCGGTGTGCAGCCGCTCGATCCACCCTTGATATGGCATGAGAGGGAGTTTGAGGCGTGAAGCGAAGAAGGTGATGATATGGGTACAGGCGACAGGCCGAGGTGAGACAAGGTGAAGAACTGGCTCGTTGGAGCGCATCATCTCGACAAGCACCTTCGCGGCCACATCGACCGGCAGCCAGTTGATATCCTATCCAACATTTTTCATATATGTGATCGTCTGCTCTGTGTCGCAAAAGGGAAAGGCATACCCCTTCGCGGTCCGGCAGCGCACCGACCACCTTGAGTGAGATGGCAACCAGACCCGGAAGCCACTCCTTCGTGGACCACGCCCCGATACGTGAGTCGCCAGTGAGCTGCCCGACACGGACGATCGTCGTGTCGATGCCGTTCACCTCGCGTGCGGTAAGAAGAAGCTGCTCCGCGACCCACTTGCTCTCGCCATACCCGATAGCTGCTGCAATGCACGGGTCCGTGATAGGTCGCTCAAGGGCCTCAGACATCGTCGTAAAATCTGTGATACAGGTCATGGATGACATGACGGCGGAGATAGAAGCACGTACTGGCTAGGACAGAGACGGAACTGACAAAGACAATCTTGGCACCGCCAGGGCGTGAGGAGCGGACGGCTAAGCCAACGATGTTGCGGAGGCTCGCGATGAGGGGCTCGAACTCGGATAAAGGTGCCTTGAGATGCAGCCGCCAAGCTATGAAGGTTAAGTAAGGTATGGTGGACCAGCACCGGCGCGTACCATTATGGATGATGGATGTAGCTGAGCCCGCTAACCGTTCGTACGTGTCTTCATCGAGGCCAAGGCGTTCCTGGTTGTAGTTGCAAACCAAGAGCGTGATCTTACTTGACCGAAGTAAAGTAGGTTCCAGCCCCCATTCGCCCAAAGCCATCGTATGCCGTGTAAATAAGGCATCGACGTCCCCTGAAGCTTCGCGATTGAGCGCATAAATGTGCTTGACTTGTGGATCCTCAGCCAACTGTGCGAGTAAATGACAGCCCAGTCGCCCCGTGCTCCCGGTGAGAACGACGATCTGCCCGGTTTGAGAAGTTTCGGAGGTCCTGGGAGTGTGCGGCTTGCCGAACGAGAGGATATCTTGCGAATATTTCGCGACCATCTCTTTCATTGCCGCGACTTTGGCGTCGAGCACCGCCTGCCGCTTGTCGTTGCCGTTCTCTGACGATTATCTAGTATTCAATACACAGATAGAAGAAAAATAAAAAATAAAGGTACCTTCAGGAGCTAGGATGGTCGTCTCTGTGATGCTCATTGTGCGGGAGTGGGTGAACTGGGTGCCCTGCAGATTTCAAGTCCGGTTAAAACGAAATCGCACGACAAATACATTCTACTCTGCGAAAACTGACATGCTCGATATCGCTGCGTTCTTCTCAGAGCTGAATGATTTGCATAACCGGTAGGATATGCAGTGACTCTCGATCAAGCTCCCTGTCTCCTGGGCAAGCGTTGTGATGAGCTCTCTCGTAGACTATCACCAGCTGAGCCGACGAATCGACGATCCGTCCGTCCGACCGATGAGGGCAGATCAATAGAATAGCATGCCGTTCAAGATACCATAGAGACAGCTCGTTCGGAAGATACGAGAAAGTTGCTCGACGACAACATCTTTTGACGAGCGTCCAACGAGCCTACGGAGCTCGGAAGTATAGCCATAATGTATGAGAGAGACGAGACCATTTGTCCTATCAACAGAAAGTGCACTCAGCTTGGATACCTCCACAGCGTAGCAAGTGCAAGATGCAAGAAGGCAAGCCCGAAGCCCGTGGAAGATGGGGTCAAGCCTGCGCAAGCACTAGCACATGGTGGGAAAGTGACTGCTGCCGACGCTGCCCGCTCTGACGCGTCTTGCCACAATCACGAACACCGCCGCTATCTAAATCTGTTTAACACCACTTTCGGCTCTAGTCTCTTCACACTGTGTCTGAAAACGTTCTTATTCTCCCTAATACATACGGTGCTCTCGCGGTGGCAGCGCTCTGGTGGAAGCACACGCCGGCATGCCGCCCAGTCTCTTTGTTGATCTACGCTATGCTCCCACATCGGATCCGTGCAGAGGTAACCTGAGCATCGCAACCTGAAGATAGGAAAGGCAGAGTTCATCGAATGTGAAGAGAAGCGCGGAGCTAACGACCGTTGACCTTTGACACTACTCGGTGCGCACCCCGTTGCCGTGTAATACTGGTATTGACAGCCTGAACGGTACCCGATACAGAACAGGACCTTTCGCGGGGTAGGTCGGGTATACTGTGTTCTCCTCCTGTCGGTGTCAGTATATTATCTTGGTCGCTTGTTAACGTTAGCTTTTTCAGCTATCGGTCATGCTTGCCTTCCCGGCCCTCGCCTTTCCGCCCGATGCAAACTTCAGACAACCGCTGTCGCGCTATGGTTTCGAGGTCATTCCCTTTTTTACGTGCCTCTATGTCCACGCTCTCTTGGTTATGCTTCCACACACGCGCGTCATTCGTGTCGCCCTCCTGCCCATAACCCTTTGGCAGGCGTACTACGTCATAACGTGTTTGGACTATGCGCAGACCGCCGCACCGCTTTTCAGCATCATCGGAATCCCTTCAGAGAGGATCACTTACCTTAATTTCACGGCTGCGGTACGCTGCTATTTCTTGTCCTTATAAACTACGGTTAACGTCGTTAAGTAGAATGTCTTTTTGCTCTTCAGTGGCCGATGCATAGAATGGGCGTTCGAGAGCCAGTGCCATCGTCGATTTTTCCCACTACGTCCGGGGAGCCCGCCGGTTTGCCATCCCACTACCCTCAATTACCTCCTCGTCGATGCCTTCGAACTATGCTGCAATCATCGCGGTAGACGCTGGTCGTGGTCCCGCAATCCTTTCCCTCCCCCTGCTCCGTCTGGACAAACCATATTCTTCCAATTGACGACATTCGTCCTAGATGTGGTCTACGTCGATGCCCTTCTCTACATCGCGCAGCTCAATCATCCCGCACCGAACACCGTATTCGGTGATTCGATCTTCGACCCGAATTTTCCCCCAGCACTCTGCCTCATCCGTGCATGCATCACCGCGGCTTTGACCATTTATGTTCTCATGTTCATGCTCGACCTAGCATACAACTTCGCCGCAATTGTGGGACGCCTTTTCCTGGGACAAACGGCATGGGACTGGCCTCCGATATTCGATGAACCATGGCTCTCGCATTCCCTCGCGGAATTCTGGGGCCGTCGATGGCACCGCGTCTTACGGCGAATGTTCATCCAGCTAGGCTCGCGTCCCGGAAGAGCTCTAGGCGGCAGGGCGGGCGCGGTACTCGGCGCGTTCTTCGTGTCTACTGTTCTCCATGTCTGGTCCATATGGGGCATGGGAGGCGGTTTTGCGTTTCTCCCTACCGCAGTGTTTTTTATGACGCTTGGCCTCGGCACGGTCTTGGAGGAGATCTTTACGGCACAGACAGGCTGGAAGGTCGCAGGATTTTCGGGATGGGCTTGGTGTCATACGGTGATGGTTCTTAGTGGCTTGATGATGACGGACGACTGGACAAGGCGAGGACTGCTCGCTAGCGACATCCTTCCTAACCATCTTCGATTGGGGAAGCTCTGCGTGGATGTGACATTGCGTGTGCTCATGATTCGCATGTAGTCGCTCATAAAACACTTTTTGCGTTGTGAAACTATAACTTCTTGGAGAGGAAGACTTTGCGTCCGGACAGTTAGATGACTCGACAATGGTTTCTATAGGTCATGTCTAGTGTGTAAAGCAGATATAGGATCAACGCTTCGAGGAGAAGCCAAATAGATACAAACACAAGGTCACGTCTCCGAGGCCCTTTTAGCGCTAGTAGTAGCACAAGCACCGTAACCTCATTTTGATCTGCCATGACGATCGAGGCTGATATTTGAATTTTGCGTACGTCTACTATGTCACTTGCTGAATAACGGTACGACTGCTGCGTATGTAATGGACGCGCAAATATCTTTTCTGTCCTCGTTAGGTTAGATGACGTAGATCAACGAACGCCCTGGTATGCAGCGAAGAGGATAACGCATAAATTTCAGGCCTCGCAGGACCACCCCTCTCGTCAATCCGCAGCCATGCTTGGCGTGATGAGTCTTTTGTTTCCTCCCGTATCCTCTGTGAGGAAACCCCTCGTCAACGGTCTCGAGGTTGTGCCCTTCTTCGCATGCGTTTACGCCCATGCATTGCTCGTCATGCTCCCGAAGACGAAGCTACTCCGCCTTGCCATGTTACCCATTTCCCTCCGACAAAGCTACTACGCCATAACATACTTTGACTATGCCGCAACTGCTGGTAACTTGCTCAAATACTACGGCTATCGGTCGGATCGGCTCGGATACATCAACTTCTTCACAGTAGTGCGTCTCTTATCGAACGTGCTAAAGCCACGAATCAGACGTGGGTGACAGATTGTTCTCATCCTATTCGCGGGCCGTTGCATCGAATGGGCGTTCGAGCCGGGTTGTCATCGCAGATTCTTCCCGCCGGTGGAGAACGATGCTCCTTTTCAGGAACATCCTGTCACGCCCGAATTCTTGTTCATCGATGCGTTTGAGCTTTGCTGGAACCACACGGGCGTCGGATGGTCGTGGTCCCGCAAGCCTTTCCCTCCCCCACCTTCGGGCCATACCGTCTTACGTCAAGCGAGCACTGTCATTTTTGACGCCGTCTGCCTAGACGTACTCCTCTATCTCGTGCAGCTACACCACCCTTCCCTCAATACACCGTCTGGCTATCCGCTCATGGACCCGAGCTCTCCCCCCGTCGCCCGCATCCTACGTGCCATCGCGTCCTGCTTGTCTGCGCTCCCTATCATCATGTTCCTCCTCGACGGAACGTACAATATTGTCGCCGTGTTTGGGCGTGTTGTCCTCGGGCAAGAGGCATGGCAGTGGCCGCCGATCTTCCATTGGCCGTTTCTCGCCGGCTCCCTCGCGGACTTCTGGGGTCGCCGGTGGCACCGTGTCCCGCGGCGGATGTTCGTGCAGCTTGGAGCACGTCCAGGACGCAGAATGGGTGGCGACGTTGGCGCGATCGTCGGCGCATTCCTTGTATCAGCAGTCTTGCATGATTGGGCCATCTGGTCCATGGCAGGACGCTCGACGACTATTCCATGCTTGATTATGTTCATGGCGATCGCCGCAGGGATCCTCCTCGAGGGGGCGTTTACGAAGGTGACTGGGAGGAAGGTTGGGGGTTTCTGGGGCTGGCTCTGGATGATATCCGTGCAGGTAGCCTGTGGCTTTGGAGTCGTGGATCATGGTTTGGCGAGGAGCGGTCTGGCTGCCAGTGATTGTTTTCCTCCGCAATTTCGACCAGGAAAGTATTTGGTAGATGTTATCTTGCGCGTCTGCTCGTCTCTCCTAGTATGCATAAAAACAGAAATCTTGTGAGAACAGGCATCTTAGCTACGGCATGCCCTACTTTCTTTTCCGTCTCTTCCTTCTCCCCCGTGTGATTTGCCATTCAGCATCCCATAGAGCATCTCATACCGGAATCGTTCTATACGCCTTGAATGGTGGTAAGGCGGTATGGAGACATAACGTGTGCACGAATGGTGGCATATATGTACAGAAAGGCGTGCAGAGTGTACTAATGTTCGGCGGCCCACCCGTGCGACCATGACAGATTAGCAAACAGATCCAGAGGACCGGCACCGAGCGTCATAGACACGACAGTACTTGTCGCCGCGTCGGTGTCGGCAAACGCCGAGCGCGAGCGCTGCCGCCATGTCAGCTCCGCACGGCTTGTTCCCTATCTCGCACACCATGACACGGCCCCATGTCTTGTCGACCATTTCAAACGTCTGAAATTGCAACCGAATTATCCCGTCTGTTCGTGCGATTTTGCAGATATCTGCGCCGTTCATCGATCATGACCTCGCCCGACGAACCTCAGGCATAACGACGAGCATTCGAGCGGCTTAAGGCATGAGGATCCCAGACAACGACCTGCATGCATTTAAGCCTTGTAGTCGTTTCTAAAGCTGTGGCCATCCCCGAAGATGACACACAATGACGGAGGTTGGGAGCTACTGGCTTTTTCCAGCTTGGGCTCAGAGAGTGGCAGGGAGGCGACATCAATGATATCCATTGCCGTCGGTACGCAAAAACGTCTTCGAGACCTACTGCAATGCTGAAGGATTGCATACTCTAGCATCTACGCTCACCGTTATCATCATCTCAGCCCTATACACCTTGTATATTCGTCCCGTGTATGTCTCTCCGCTTCGCAAGGTACCTGGGCCTCCCTTGCGACGAGGCCCGTTAGGCCACTTCTTGGAAATGATGGTCTCAGAGCCCGGTGCTATGTCGAGTGTCTGGGCCCACAAGTATGGTCCCGTTGTCCGAATGATCGGCCCGTTTGGCACAGAAGCACTGTTCTTCTTCCACCCAGAAGCTTTGAAGAAGATCCTGGTTACAGATTGCGATAACTATCCGCGGGTACGTCCTTGTGGACAATTCGCTCCTGTTCCCGGAACTCCACCATACGCAGCCGATGTATCTCCGTGACTTCTTGGGCCTGGCCGCTGGGTATGGACTCTTGACCACCATTCGGAGTGAGCATCATCAGTTGCGCAAGCTGCTCAACCCTGCATTTTCTATTTCGAATATCAACGCTCGTATGCAATCGCGTTTACTTCCCTCTGCCGAGATCCTAATATTTGTCTAGAAGTTGAGATCTACTTTCAGTACATCGAATCGTGCGATACGTTCCGCTGCATTGTGTTTAACTTATCGCTGACAGGGCCGAAATAGGATCGTACATAACATGCGAAAAGAGCTTGAGGGAGAATCTGACGGAAAGGTTCTTCATATGTGTGAGCTGAGTGAGCGTCTTCAGCTCTCTCCCTCCGTTCGTGTATCTGATCAGTCATAGTGGGCCGATTGACCCTTCATATTATTTGTGAAACAGCATTCGGATATCCTACGGACTCTCAGAGCACCTCGCATTCTGACCTTATGGCTGCATATCGCGATATGGCAACCTTACAGTCGGGTCCGTCGGCCCAGCATAACTGTATCATCCGGCCTAACGTCGCTTGCTTAGGGTCGAATATCTCGAAAGTGTTAGCATTGGAGATGGTTCCCGGAGCGCCTGCGTTTCTGAGATCTGAATGGGGCGCCAAGTTCCACTCGATCTTCAGCATTTTCCCATCGACCAGTATGCTGATACTCCCTTACGGCTGTACAGGCGGTTGATCTATGCATTCCAGCTCCAGCGTCGACTCTCGTGAAAGCAGCATGGCGTTTGCGCCAAGTTTCACGGAGGATCTTACAGGATAAGATTGCAGAGAGTGAACTTCATCCCGAGGACTTCGCGAATAGGAAGGACATAATGAGCCAGCTCCTGCGTGCTCGTAACGCCGAGATGAGGGACGGTCAGCGGTTGACGGATAATGAACTTGTAGAACAAGTCGTGCGTAGCCACGCTTAGGGCAGCTTTTCGACCGTTTACGCTTCTCGGCGCAGATGACGTTCCTGGGCGCCGGCCAAGAGACGACCGCTTCTGGTTTGAGCTGGGTACGTTTGGGCAAAGAATGTCCGTCCCTCTAGCTGACGTGCGCCCGTAGACACTCTGGCTCCTTGCATCACACCCGGTTGTTCAACAGCAGCTTCGCGAAGAAGTTGCGCATGTGTTCGACGGAAGCGCATCTCCAGATTACAAAGAATTCAAAGACCTCAGGTGGCTAAACTGTGTCGTGTGCGCTTTGTTCACGTGCTTTGCGATACTCTGCTGGACATTGACGGTTTGTCAGGATGGAGAGTCTGCGCTTGCTTCCACCTATTCCTCTGACCCTCCGTCAAGCTATGGTGGATGACTACATCGATGGAACGTTCGTCCCAAAGGGTACACTGATTTATGTCCCGGTGCGTATACTTGTGTGTTCTGTTTTTGTTTACCGCTTGACGTAGGCCTGCAGCTCCGTTCGATCAATACATGGAAGGAAACGTGGGGGCCCGATGCAGAGGACTTCAAGCCGGAGCGCTGGTTAGACCCTACGTCAAACCCGAAGTATGACGCAACGTTCAGCTTCCTCGGCTTCCTGGCTGGTCCTCATGGCTGCATCGGGAAAACGATGGCGATATCAGAGATGAAGGCAGTTATTGCGTGCGTATTGTTGTTCCCCTTCTACCCGAGCCCGACCTATAGTTGCGTATGCAGCGCAATGGTCGCGAATTTCGAATTCAGTCCTGCGTATGAGGGGCAGGCCATCGAGACGAGTGCAGCTATATCCATGAGTAAGTTGTGCTCAGATCTGTGCGCATTCTTCGCTAATCAGCTGGAAACAATAGATCCGAAGGATAACACCCCGCTTCTTGTCAGGCCGATACGTCGTTAACTGTAGCGCATCCGTCTCTAACTGTCCCTGAAATAGACTCAGGTGATGAATCCTCGCTCAATCTCACACCCTTGAGAATCTTCATTCGACTTAGTAGACAGTGGGTTATGTATGCGGTGTTCTAGCTGTCGTGGACTTAACATAGCTTTGACCGTCCACCCATCAATGAAGTTGAGGCAGGCGATACGGAAGTTGCGCAGACCAGGAAGATTGAAGCACTCGGTGGCAGATTTAACAAAAGCCGCAGATGAGAGACCTCTCCACGCAGCGCCGGTGAAGACGTGATCGAGGTGTAAGACAGAAGATATTTTACGATCCGCTCCGTTCTCCGCCTCCAGACCTATTTGCTTTCTAAGATGACTCATAAGCAGATCTCCTCACGGCCCGCCTAGCTCAATCGGATAGAGCGTCAGACTCTTATAATCCCGGCTGTTCTGCAGGCGATCTGAAGGCTGCGAGTTCGACCCTCGCGGTGGGCTAGAATGCATAACAAATTTTTCTTCCGCCGACCGTCGAAGGCGAGAATCGCAGATAATAGTGGACCCGCGGAACCCACTTCGTGGCAGGGAAATGCGTGATTCCACGTAGTCCGGACTGTGCACCTCGCGCCGCTGTCTTGCTCCGGAGGCAAATTTTGAGGCCTCAAGTGAGAGATGATGCCGAGTCGTCACCGATGAACCGAGCGGAACTGATCACTGAATGCCATGCATTAGAGTCTACGAATATCCTGTGCATACCTGTCGGCTCTACATACGGATGGAAGGGTAAGATCGGGCAGAGTTGGGGAAAGGGTCTCGCAACACAGCTGGCGCAAGCTCACGAGTTCGCTTCGATGGACTCGAGATGGCCGAGGTACTGACTTGTAGTCAAACGTTTGCACAGCGGAGCCGTCGTGCAGCGCGACGAACCGTCAGCAAGCCACACTTGTTGGACTCTCGTCGTTGTAGAAAAAGTCCACGAAAATCCACTATCGCCCACCGCCGGGGTCGAACCGGCAGCCTTCAGATCACAGCGCCGAGAAGGCAACGTAAAAGTCTGACGCTCTATCCGATTGAGCTAGGCGGGCAGTACAAATATCAAGAAAAGAACACATGTTAATAATAAGAAAACCTCCATCCGGCGGCTAGGAAAGAGGGAATGGTCATCGCACGAGCTATCCTGCTGCAGCCCTTCTAACGAAGCGGTAAAAAGATTAACTAGCCCACCGCGAGGGTCGAACTCGCAGCCTTCAGATCATCCGAGGGGACGAACCCGCCTTAAGAGTCTGACGCTCTATCCGATTGAGCTAGGCGGGCTTGCCGAACCTCTCGCATGAAGTATATCTGTACCATTCTCAGACGTTACGGCGGCCACGCACGTCCCGGAGGCACCACTGTCGAGAAAGTCGTACAGCAAATCGTCGAGGACGCAGCTGACCTGGCCATTGAAGGCGCGAGAAACGGGGCTTAGCTTGTCGCTCCAGCGCGATAGCATGCAGGTATCGAGATCCACCTGTTCCAGCGGCTCGAGCTAGACCCGTCGACGCTTGCACCGCGCTTCAGCCTCAGACTCACACACAGCGTTTGCCCCCTTCCATTAATTCTGCCGCCCCCCTCCCTTGCCCTTCCGCCTCTCCAACTCGTCTCCGACACACACACTAACCCGAGCTAGTGAACGACTCAGAATCGCGCGCACGAGGCGGCCACGGGTATCCTGCATTCTAGTCCAGCTGGCCGCCCACGATATGTACAACCGGCGCGCAGAAAGAGAGACGAGTCGGAAGGAAGTCGCGTGTAAAAGGGGAGGGGGGGGGATCAGACAATGGAAGAAATCAAGTGAAAACAGGGAAAGAAAAAGGTGCCATGGGCCGGGACTGAGGGGGTCACGAACATGGGGAGGTAGGTGGTGGTACAGCATGCGTCTGTCTGTCGTACGGAAGCATCGGAATCAAAGCTGAGCAGAAAGCATACACAAAGACGTGTCCCCGGCGCGTTCCCCGTCCGTCCCCTCACACCACCGTCGTCGGTCTGTCCTCGCGACAGCCTCGTCGTCCTGTCCTCTCGTCAGCAGCGCAACCCTCCCGCCCTCTCGACCGCCGCACAGCACGCACCTCTCATCCCGCCGCATCTACGCGTCCGCCAGCACGCCCTTCACACCCCCGCTCTGCGTCCTCCCGCCGTCCCTCGCGCGCTGGTTACTCATCAGCGGCACACGCGGCGCGCCCTCGCTCTCGGGCTGCGAGCTCGGGAACGGCACGGGCGCCGGCGCCAGCACGGCCTTCTTCCTGCGCGCCGTCCCCGTCTCTCCGCGCGCATCCTTCGCCGGCAGCGGCGGCGCGACCCACTCTCCGTCGTCCTCGTCCTCGTCCTCCTTGTCCTGCTCCCCGTCCCGCGCCTGCACCTCGTCGAGATCCATCTCCGCAAACGAGAAGCCGCTGCTCCCAGGGCCGGGCGTCTCCGGCTCGGCCTCGCCGTTCCGCGGCGCGGCGTCCTCGTCGCCCAGCTGCGGCCGGCCCTCGCTCGCGTCAAAAAAGTCACCGCTGTCGCTGTCGTCCGATACGGCGTCCGCGTCCGCGTCCGCGTCGAGCGCATCTGGATCCGGGTCCGGCTCCGAGAGCGACTCGAGGCCCATGTACGAGTCCGAGTCCGACGGCCAGGACGGCGGCTCGTCTTGGACGCTGAATATCGCCTTGTGGTCGCGCCCGAGCTGCACACGACCGTCAGCGGCCGCATCCCGAAGCGAAGCGTAAACAAGGGAACGCACGTCCGCGATCCTCCTTCGCAGATCCTTCCAGTCGTCCTCGTCCCGGACCAGGAACCCGATCAACATGCTCGGGTCGAGCCCAGACAGCGGCAGCTTGCGCACACGCTCGCAGTGGAACGTCCTGAGCTCCTGCGGCGTGTAAGCCGTGACGAGGTGCTCCTGAAGCGGCGTGAGACCGGCGGCGCTGACGCCGCCTGCGAAGGCGGCGTTCAAGCTCGCGGACGAGTGCGGCTCGTCTTCGACCGCCGCCGTCGTGTGCCAGCGCGCGTGCGCGTGACCAGTTGAGGATCCCGAGGTGGACGAGCTGCTGGACGTGCTGATCTGCTGCGCGAGCGGGCTCGCGCGCGGCGGCGGGCTGCCCACGCGCGGCGGTGGGGGCTCGCGCGAGGTGCGGCGACCGGGCGGCGGCGGCGAGGAGACGTGCGCGCGCGCGAGTGGCGGCGAGGAGATTTGTGGGCGCGTGCTCGGCGGCGAGGAGATTTGTGGGCGCGTGCTCGGCGGCGGCGAGGTATGCGGCGGGGAGATATACGAGCGCATGCTCGGCGGCGGCGAAACGTCGTCTTGCGCGCGCGCGGGGTACGCGGGCGGACTCGTCGGCGAGCGCGCGTGCCGCGCCAGATCGCTATCGCGCAGCGTGTGTCGCATCGATTCGCCGTCGCGGCGCAGCGACATCGATTCGCCGTCGCGACGCAGCGACATCGCCTCGCCGTCGCGACGCAGCGACATCGCCTCGCCATCGCGACGCATCGACATCGCCTCGCCATCGCGGCGCATTGACATCGCCTCGCCATCGCGACGCATCGACATGGCCTCCGCACCATCCGCCGGCATCCTAAGCGGAACGGCCGGCCGCGTATGATGTGGATCGAGATAGAAGAGGGCGTCAGCCTGCTGGCCGACGAAGTAGTAGGAGGAGCTCGGGCGGCCGCCTGCGATGCCGACTGATTGGGGGAAGGTGAAGAGGGTCTGTTGGAGGGGGGGGGGTTAGAAGAGGGCGTGAAGGGGGGCGTGGGGAGAGCACGACGAAGAGGAGTAAGACGAAAAGGAGAGCACGAAGATGAGAGTTGAAGATGGCACGAACCTTGATCGTCTCGTAATAAATCGGATTGACGCCGTCGAGGCCGAGGCGGATGCCGATGAGCACGAGCACGGCACGGTCGCCCCAGCCAGCGCGGCGTCTGTCTTTGTCTCTTTCTTGGCGGTGTTGTGAGGGTGAGTGGGTTGGGGAGGCGGGTGTGGCGGAGGGGTGGGCGGGCGGAGATGAGTAGGGCGAAGTATAAGGATATCCGGACGCAGACGTCCGCGGCTCCGGCACAGGCCCATACGACGACGCCGAGGGGCCATACGACGACGCCGACGGCGCAAGCGACGGCTGTGACAACCCGCGCCCAGGCTCGGGCGACCGGGACGCGGCAAAGACGTCCGACTCGAATATCTGAGCGTCGCGCGCGACGGAGACGCCTAGGCGGGCGGGGGGGAAGGCTTGTGTGAGGGTTCTGTGGGGCGCGTCAGCAGGGGCAGGTCAAGAGTGAGTCGAGAAGGGAGAGTGCACTTGAGTGCGCCGGCGGCCGTCGAAGGGCCGAACCACTGTCCGACGTCCTTGCCGAGGTCTTTCCCGGCCAACGCCATGCGATGAACCGAAAAAGGGGAAAGGGGGTCCGGCGAGTCGAAGAACCAGGTGAGGATCTGGACGTAGGTTGCGTAGGGGGGTGTGAAGGCCGGGTGGAGGGGCCGGCGGAAGTCTGTTATATTGTGGAGATGAGATGGGATGAGGATTAGGTGGGGGGAAGAGGGCGCACCGCGGCCGAGGTGGAGATGGACGAGGGCGGTCGCGAGCATGCTTTGGCCCGTCCTAAGCATGCATCCCCAGCCCGCATCGCTCGTCCATCCCTTCTCGCCTCCCATCCACGGCCATCGCTTCGGACTCGTCGCGAGCCCGACGTCCATGGTCGGTGCGGCGCCGGCTTCGAGGGCCTGGAGCGACGAGTCGCGGATGGGGGTGAAGTGCGAGCGGTAGGTGAGCCAGATGCGGGATGTGAAGTCGGCGTGGAAGGAGGGGGGCCATGTGTCGGGGCGGGGGCGGAGGGTGGATGTTGCGGAGGAGGAGGAGGATGGGGGCTGGGATTGCGAGAGGGAGATGCGGGGGCGGGCGTCGGAGGGACTTGGGCCGGGCGAGCTGTCTGCGCTGGTCCTGCGGTGCTCGGGGGGAGCGTGCGCGGGATGGCGGACGCCCATGAGCCAGATGTCGTCGTCGCAGCGGTCGAAATTCGCGTCGGAGTCGAGGATGTAGCGGACTGCGCGGTCGATGTTCGCGCGGCTGGATTTGAGGAGGGCGGTTGCTTTGCTGGTTGTGCGGGGTGAAGCGTGGTGCGATGCGGTGGCGAGGAGGGCGGGGAGGCCGAGGTCGGTGTGCGAGGCGTTGGAAAAGGCGTGGGTGAGCCAGCCGGAGAGGCGGGCGGGCAGATCGCTAGAGGGCGGAGGCGGCGTCAGCTGGATGGCGACGGGAGGAGGAGGAGGCGGCGGAGACGTTGAGGAGTGCGGGCGGGCGGCGCGTGCGGAGGCGGGGGAGACGGGCTCGACGATGACGGGCGGGTCGTCGTCGTCGAGGGCGCCGGTGTCGGGGTCGGTGTCGGGCGTCTTTGAAGGGCGGAAGCGGGACGGCGCGCGGATGAAGGAGCGGCGGGGCGACGCGGCGGTGGACGGCGCAGGCTCGGAGCGGGACGAGAGGCGGGAGGACGTCGTGGGCGACGCCGAGGGCGGGTCGAGCAGCGAGCGCGAGCGGTCGCGCGTGAGGAACTTTGCGAGCTTGGAGGACCCGTTCTGGGGCGACGCGCTGGCCGAGGGCGACGGCGACGACGGGCGGCGGGCCATCGGGGGCGGCGGCGCGGACGGGCGGCTGGACGGCGTGGGCGATGGCGAGGAGGAGAGGACGACGCGCCGACGACGACGGACGCGGCCACGACGCGCTGCGGCCCACGGCTCTCCCACCTTCCGCTCTCGCAAATGAAGCTTCGCTTCCTCGCGACTGTCCTCGTTCCTGCAGCAGACTCTGTCCATCGAATTCCTGCCACGCGATAATCCCTCATAGGGCCCGCACATCCGCACTCGACGACACGCCATCTACTGTGCCGCGATCGATTGGCCCATCGTACAGGTCTGATGTCCCGGATCGTGCCCTGAGCTCACTCGACGATTGCGCGGCAACCCATCGTACCCTCGATCGTCCCGACCCGACCGTCCAGCACCGTTCATCGCGCACAAGGATCCCGCCGCCATCCCGACTTGCCGTATCGATCAGTCCGAGTCAATGCCACATTGAAAACCCTCAAGCCCGCCTAGCTCAATCGGATAGAGCGTCAGACTCTTAAGGCGGGTTAATCCCCTCGGATCATCTGAAGGCTGCGAGTTCGACCCTCGCGGTGGGCTAGTCACATTTTTGCCCCACGGAGTCCCTGCTCATGCGCCCCGCTACTACAGATGCATTCTACACCCCCCCCCTCATTTCGCCCGAGTGTCTCGTTCGACCTGCACCCGCGCTCGACCGTCTGCGCGTCGACTGCATTTCTCGTGCCCCATTGATCTCGGCGCCACGTGACGATACGCTTTTCCCTCTCTCCTCAACAGTCCCTCGCTTCCCGTCCTTACCCCAAACATAGATCCCCTCGCTTAACCGCGGAGGCCTAGCAGTGGACTACAGCGCATGCTCGAGGGCCCGACTTACATCCTCCTCTCGACAGCTGAAGAGTCATTTCCCTTCCATTCTCTTACCCGCATGCGATACACTTCTTTTCGCCACGCTCCCTAAGAGCTCCGTACAAGCCCTTCCCACTAGCAGTGCTCCACCTCCGGAAAACAATCGTCCTGTCATGAGAGGCTAGGGTGAGCAGGGCCCGCGCTATATCGAGTTCCCTGCTTTGTCTTGGCTCGGACAGATCGAACACACCAAAAGCCATCGTTTCCCTTTGCTAGAGACTTTTGAGTCCGAGATGTGCACAGAGCAGGCACATTACGCATGTTGAATATAAGAGACAGATTTTACCGCCAACGTGAAGCTAAGGGGTATACAACGGCTTGTCACGAGCCCCGTCGTCCCCGCGCCGGGAGAAGCCGAGCCACGAACCTCGAACGCGTGCGCGAGTCCACAGCGTGAAATAAGACGCCCTCGACACACGGCCCGAACTGTGCTCTTCGACGCCCTGCTCTCGCGCGGCCTTCTTCGATGCCGAAGTAGCCGTGCTTCAGCAACGCCGCCAGCAGACCGTACCTCCGCACGTGATTCTCTCCGGTGCACAGCGCTGCAGAGCGCTGCTCTACAACTGCCAGGACCGCCCTCGATCGTTTTCGCATTTCGACGGCGCACCATGGCGCCGACACCGCCGCTCCCAGAGTACACCGCCGAGTTTCAGTTTTTGAAGCTCAGCTATCCTTCCCCGGGTGTCATGCACGTCGAGCTCAACCGGTGCGCTGCACGTTCCCTTGTCCCGTCCGGTCGAGCTGAATCGGCGCGGAGCAGGGGTCCGGTTAATGCTGTAAACGAGCCGTGTGTCTTCTGTCTGTCGTGTGGGGCATAAGAAGCTCACGGACCAAGGTACTGGCGAGAATTCGAGGCGGCGTTCAGCCGCATCTCTCTCGACTCGACCGTCCGCGCCATCGTCCTCTCCTCCGCCCTCCCCAAGCTCTTCTGCGGCGGAGTCGACCGTGCGCCCCCCCTTTTCCCTTCTTCACTCTACACATCCCCATTCGATCTACCTGCAGTGAGCTTCCTGCAGTCCCTGAACCACAACACCGACGCCGGACGCTCCGGCCTCCTCATCCGGCAAATGACGACGGAATTCCAGCACGCCGTCAGCGCGCCCGAGCGGTGCCCGTACCCCGTCATCGCCGCGACGCACGGGAAAGTCATCGGTCTCGGCGTCGACATCCTCGCGGCATGCGATATCCGCTGGACGGCGGAAGACGCGGTGTTCTCCATCAAGGTGTGTACGCGCGGAGCTGCCTCGGCAGGAGCTGACGCCGCGAGTTAAGGAAGCGGCCGTCGGGCTCGCGGCGGATGTGGGGTCCCTCGCGCGTCTGCCGAAGATCGTCGGGAACAGCTCGCTGCTCTTCGAGCTCGCGCTCACCGCTCGCGACTTCTCGGCGCAGGAGGCGAAGGACCTCGGCTTGGTCTCCAACGTACGTCGTAACTCCTCTCTTTCCCCCCCGAGACTTTCTTCTTATGCGTCGTCCGTCGCTGTCTAGATTGTGGAGGGCGGGCGCGACGAGGTTGTCGGCGCTGCGCTTGGTCTCGCGAGTCGCATAGCGCAGCTCAGCCCTCTCGCCGCGCTCGGCACGAAGCGTTTCCTCCTGCATGCGCGCGAACACTCGTACGTCGCCTTCACCTCGTTCTCTTCCCTCTCCTTATGCATCCCTAGCACCCAATCAACCCTCGAATACGAAGCGACATGGAACATGGGCGTTCTGCAGGGCCCCGTACGTCTGCATTCCGCGCTTTCACCTGGGATCGATAGGGCTGACGCTCGCACTCTTAGGATATGGTGCAGACTGCTACTGCGGCTATACAGAAGAAGGGAAAGGTGGACTATGCGCCGCTGGCGCCGTGGCTGAAGCCGATCACGAAGCTATGACAGTTTGTGTACGGGTGGGGACGCATATGTACAGATAAGCCCCTGTCGACGGATATGGTATCGTTCTTTCATGTGGTCTTGCAGACGCCGTACCAGTCGACGGCTAGGGGTGCCTCTAAAGACCTCGAGGACTTGGAGTGTCGGCGGCACAGTTCATTTCAGTCCTAGTGCCACCTACCAGTATCGATAGGGTAGCTGCAGATGATAGGCAGCATGCGGTAACACTAGCTACGATGTAGGCTCATCGAGCGATAGCGGCGCTGCGGGTTCGCGCTACAGGCTTGCCATATCAAGCTTATCACTAACACTCGACGTTCTTACAGATGCAACCATAGACATCGAGTTTCGCTATTGGGTCGATAGCGGGTGCTACTCGGCAATACTATACAAGCTATACTGTACAAGATTGCGTTGATCCTAATACTTCACAACAGTGTAGACAACCAAGCGCACGCCAAGCCTCAGATTGTGTGCCCCAAGTTAACGTGCACCGCCTTAACCGCGGTGTAGCTGCAAGCAGGATATCAGCACTGTGGCGGGCCGCAGGCCATGCACATAATGTGACGTACTTTTCCAGGGCGTACTCGCCGAGCTCGCGGCCAACACCCGACTGCTTATACCCGCCAAATGGAACCTGGCAATGAATTTGGTTGTAACAGTTGATCCACGCCGTGCCAGCTTGCAGTCGGTGCGCGACCTTGAGCGCGCGGGTGATGTTCTGGGAGAAAACTGCGGCGGCGAGGCCGTACGTGGTGTCGTTCGCCTGCCGCACGACGTCTTCCTCGTCTTGGAACTTGATCACGACGCCTACGGGCCCAAAGATCTCCTCGCGTACGATCTTCATATCTGGCGTCGTGTTCGTGAAGATCGTCGGCTTAATCCAGTAGCCCTCCGTGCCAAAGCGCTCGCCGCCAACGTGCACCTGCGCGCCTTGTTCCTTGCCGGACTGGATGTAGGCCATGATGCGCTGGGGAACGTGGATCAGATGGGAGACGCAGTAGGGGGCGGGGATAACGTACATCGTACTGAATCTGCGAGACCTGCGGGCCTTGATAGGACCCCTGCTTGAACGGGTCGCCGAGCTTGATCTCGAGCGCCTTCTTCGTGAACGCTTCGAGGAATTTATCATAAATCCCCTCCTGAACGAAGATCCGCGAGCCTGCGCAGCATGCCTGGCCGTGGTTCCAGCTGTGCACACGCGTTAATGCCGTTGCTCAACAGCCTTCGCGCAAATCAATCGACGCACAAGATGCCGAATGCCGCCCAGTTAACAGCCTGCTCGAGGTCTGCGTCGTCGAAGATGATGTTGGGCGATTTCCCGCCGAGCTCGAGCGTGACATTCTTGAGGTTGCTCTTTGCCGCCGCCTCCTGAATCTTGCGCCCGACGAGCGTTGAGCCCGTGAACGCAACCTTGTCAATGTCCATGTGCTCAGCGATAGCCTGGCCCGTGGTGGAACCGTAGCCAACGACAACGTTGACGACACCCGCAGGGAAGCCAGCTTCCTGAATGAGCGAGCACATGCGGAGAGCTGAGAGGGGCGTGAACTCGGACGGCTTGAGGACAACGGCGCACCCCGTCGCGAGCGCGGGCCCGATCTTCCACGTCATCATGAGGACTGCGTATCGTCAACCTATCAGTCGGCCGGCGGAGACCGGAGAGAGGATCCGACGCACGAGGGAAGTTCCACGGAATGATCTGGCCAGCGACACCAATGGGCTCGTGGCGCGTGTACGCAAGCTTAGCCTCGCTCGTCTCGATGGTCTTCCCGTGGACCTTGTCCGCCCAACCGGCGTAGTAGCGGATGCATTCGATCGCCGCAGTGACATCGACGGTCTTCGCCCAGCCGAACGTCTTGCCTGCGAGTGTGTGGCGTGAGAAACGTGCGCCACAGGCATAAGTGGATGGACGTACCGTTGTCGAGGGCCTCAAGGGCAGCAAGCTCGTCGCTGTGCGCCTCCATGAGGTCCGCGAGCTTGCCCAGGAGGCGACTGCGATCCGAACCGGGCATATTCAAGCCCCAGACGGTTTGGAATGCCTTGCGAGCGGCCCGCACGGCGTCGTCGACATCGGCCTTCGTGGCTTCAGAGACCTTAGTAATCGTCTTGCCAGTTGTCGGGTTGATGACACTGTGAGACATCAATACGACGCTGTGACTATAGAGCAGAGCAACGCACTCGATCTCGGTGGCGTCAGATCCTTTGCGGAACTCGTTATTGATGAAGATGCCAGTGGGGAATGACACCTTTTGGCGGAAGACCTCGGTGTCGAAGTTGTACGAAAAGGTCGTCATGGTAAGGTGCGAGCGTAGACGAGCAAAGGATACGGCTCGAGGGGACGTCATTCGACCTGGAACGCGACGACCTTTATATGCCTGTGCCCTGCCGTGCTCATGTGAGCGCTGTCGCACCCAAGCACCCGACATGGGTGGCCGTCCAAGTCCACGGACTAGACATTCGCACTCAGCGCCAGCCACGAGGCATGTCGCGCTTCCGCTAGCCCGCTGCGGCGCACCATGCCCCGCCGTGTCCGAGACACTGGGGGGCGGCATTACAAAACCTGCCGTCACCTGGACACCACGGCGCTGCGCTCGTCTGCGTTGAAAAGGGAGATGGTGGCGTATATTCATATTAACGTCGGCGCGGATCGCGACCATGCTGCCCTGTCAGCTCACAATCTAAAGCAATTGAGTTTACGTTCAGAGACTGTCCTCTGAAGTTAGTTCGCTGGGTCCACAGTGAGCTTGAGAAGCACGATTGTTCACTCGGGGCCACCTGACTGCAGACAGAAGAAAAGGGAGGCCAGGTTCAGCGCTGTGGCTTTCAGGTAAGCTCAAGATTCAAAATTCAGCGCATCGCAAAATCGAAATTGTTTAATTGGTACTGACGTGTGGTGATGGGGCTGTTGTTTATCCCAACTAGGGCGCTGAGGGCTGCCGGAAATATCCTACGATGATCAGCGTGAATATGTGCGCGAATGTCAATCAGAAGCTAGCCGGTCTTTGGTCGAGCATCGCTCAATTTGAGGACATGAAGCCCGTTCCTGCGGAGAAGAATTGCAGCAGCGTGGATGCACTACCTCCATTTGACGTCATCGTTCCTGTCCGTCGCTGAACATCTTCTTACCTTTGGAATTCTAGGCATCGCAAGGACTATACCTTCCTACCGCGATTAGGCGACATCATCCGTCCAGGCCGACTCTAATCGGTTCTATCCCGAAATCCGGAAAGATGCTGGCCATGCTCGACTGCAAGATAAATTGGATTATCTGCTAACACCAACAACCGCCTGATTAGTACGAGAGAGCATACCGCGACAGGCAAATGCAAAGCACGAAGACGCGATGGGGACCGTGGAATGCCGGCTCAAAACAATTTCTGTGATACAGTAGTATTCGAAGGGCGATTCTGCGATGCCGGTTAAATCATTGCCGTAAGACAAGGCGTCAGGCGGAACAACGAAACTCACGTTCGAAAGCGAAGCGTACGCTCCTTCGAAGGCAGCGTATTAGCTGAGCATTACGCTCGACGCACGGCAGACTGTCACCCCGTCTGTAATCCAATCACTGGCTCCAGATGTGGCCGTATCCCTCGCAAATCACCTCTGCTCATCCCTTCCCGGACTCTGAGACACAGGTACAGATCAGGGGCTGCAGTGCGGGGACGTCCGCCGGTTCCTGTCGTCTGCTGTGGATATGTCTCCCGAGCGCCGGCCAAGCGGGGTGCGGGGTCAAGTGAACACGTCAAGCCGTTGATGAGAGACAGGTCTCGTCGTCATGTCGCAGACACCGCAGGTGACTACACCCTAACGCCTGACCGTCACACTATGAGGCTGGCATGCGGACGGAACGGAACGGGTATGAGCCAGACGAGACGTCCGCGATCTGCTAGGTTCTCGCACCCTCGTCTGACGCACACTGGTAGTGCGTGGAGCGTAACATCTGATGCGCCTGTCAAAGACCCTGGCTGCTCGTTCCGCAGAGCAGCACGGGCGAGGGGCCGAGAAGGAAGCCAGTCGCAATGCGCACCACCGTCCTCCAACCAACTTCTAGGGAAACTGCACCGGCGAAGGTTTGGGCGAAGGCGTTTCACGGCGAGGGTGGACAGCACGATAATCGCTCCAAGCCGCACGGACAGCGAATACCGTTCTCTTCAATTATCACATCAGAGCACTCGAGGACCGAGAATCGAGGAATCGCGCTGTGCTGCGTTGCTGCTTTGCTATCGCCGTGGTCGCTAGCAACAATTCGGAGGAATCAGCATCCAACGTACCTCGGGGCGCTTACGGAACGATCACGTGCCTCACGTCGGCCCCAACTGCGATCCGATGTCGTCGCCTTGCTGCATGGCCATCGACCAAATTACAGTGCTAGTGCGGTCGGGTGTGCTCCTGTAGAGTTGTGAGCTTAGGCACTCAGGCAAAGAAAAAGACACCGTTCTTCTGTTACTCCTCCACTCAATCAGACACTCATCCGCAGGCACGTAGTGACTTCGCGCTCTCGTTCGTTGCCACAATTTCTCGCCCTATTCCTATCGGGCTAGTGGCCCTCTCGTCGCGCTCCTCGGTTGGTGCGCCGTGATTCTCTCGTCTGTGTGCTTGCTGCTCTTTTGGCTATTGCCCAGCCATCACTACTTCTGTCGCTTGGTTTAATGGGGAGCCCGCCTAGTACGGCCCAAAGTACGGCCGTCCCGGTCCAAAAGTAGCATCTGGTGGCCGATATTAAATTCTCGTTAAAAGAGATCACCGATCAGTCTGCAAGGGAGATCAATAAGTAGCGGACCATCCCCTGAGCTGCCAAGTCTTTATCCTCGGAGGCAGTCGACCATAGACAAGGTTCCGAACTCTGACCGTGCACAGAACTGGGCAACGTTCTCAAAAGCTGCTCCGCTTTTTCTTACCCAAGGAAGGTCTGGAATGCGCGTTGTGTGCACGTTCTCCAACATCTTCGCATGAATGTGTAGGGTTAAAGTTCGGACTCGAGGTATACGTACATAGAATATATATATTACAGATATACAGATATACAGACGCCTCAACCAGACCCGCCTCTCAATCCGGAACACAGATGTAGTGAACCTCTCGCAGCATGACACGGCTTACACATGCCTGACACGCGTCACCAGCAGCGGCATATTGTCCTCTGGCTCTGCACGCAGACGTCAGCAGCGATCAAAGAGGGACCTGGGGACGCACTCATTGTGATCGCGGCCGTCGGCTTCGCGACCTGGCCTGGGTACGCAGGGCGGAACTCGAAGTTTGCGATCATCGCCCTGCCGGCCATTCAGCATGCCGCACCAGAAAGAAGAAAGAAGAGAGCGCGCGCGAGGGAGTAAGAGGAAAAGGGACAATGCGCGGGTAAGAGGAGGAGGGCCATGCGTAAGTGAGAGGGTAGGGAACATGCGTGAATGAGAGAGGAGGGCGGCGCGCGGAACGTGACAGGAGGGACGAGGGCCGTGTGCAGGTGAGAAGGAGGGCCACGCACGCAAGCACAGCCTTCATTTCCGAAATTGCCATCGTCTTCCCGATGCAGGCGTGCGGGCCCGCGATGAACGACAGCAGGCTGAACGTGGGGTTGTATGCCGCGGGGAGGTCCAGCCACCGCGCGGGCCGGAACGCCGCGGCGTCGGGGCCCCAGATAGGCTCGTACGTGTTCACCGCACGAATCTGCGTGCGTATGAGTGCGTGAGGTGAGACGAAGGAGAGAGATGCGAGGGTAGGGCGCACGGGCAGGTAGAACAGCGTGCCCTTTGGTACGAACGTGCCGTCGACCCAGTCGTCGCGCGCGGCTTCGCGGATCGTAAGTGGCACGGGCGGCAGCAGTCGCAGGCTCTCCATCCTGCAGCGACGGGAGTGGGTGTGTCAATGCGCGCGCAAGGGGAACGGGAAAAGTGGGCACGCACACGACACACTCGAGCATCTTAAGGTCCTTCATCTCGCGATAATCCGGCCGCGGGTTCGCAGCGAAGACGGGCGCGAGCTCCGCACGTAGCTCGGCCTGTGCGTCCGGGTGCGTCGCGAGGAGCCAGAGAGCCTGCGGGATGTGAGGGGCGGGGAAGGAGGGGGTGAGGGGAGGGGAAGCGCACCCAGGATAGGCCCGAGGCTGTCGTTTCGTGGCCGGCGCCGAGAAATGTTAGCTGTCGCGCATTTCCTCAGCGGGGGCCGATGAGAATGTGACGGAGCACGCACCACCTGATCGACGAGCGCATCGTCACTAAGGGTATATCCGTCGCTGGTCGCTTCTCCCTTTCTCGCACGCACAAGAATACTCATGATATCTTTCTTACTCCCGACATCGTCCGGCGCGATGCCCTCCGCCATACGCTCGCGGAGGATCGCGCGGCTGATCGTGCGGATCTCCTGCGTGGAGTGCACGAGAGTCTCGAGGTTCGCGAAGCCGGGGAGGACGCGGAAGAGCGGCGCGAGCAGCGGACCGAATGTGCGGTGATTAAGCAGGGCTGGCGCGCCGGGCAAGGAGACAATAAAGGTGAAGCGCGCGAGATTCGGGCCAGACTGCAGGGAGAGCAGCGCCTCGTATGCGCGGACGAGTGCGCCATGTGGGTTCGTGAGCGAATGCGAGGGATAGCCAAACGCGGTGTCACAGATGATGTCCAGTGTCACCTTGCTCACTACGTGCGGGTGAGCAAGGGAGGTAATAGGGGGCGAGCGACGCACTCCACTCGTACATATGCATAACCGCTCCATCCGGCTTGTCGTCGAGCTCCTTGCGCATGATGCCCAACAGCCTCCACACACCGCGTCAGCGCCGCTGGCAACGCGGTCCGAAGACAGCGACACTCACACGTCGATCGAGTCGAAGTACAGTTCCGTCTCTGTGCGCGCGCTAGTCAAGACAGCGGGATAGGTCGATGAGGCAAGCACGCACGGCTCATGAGGCTCCCGAGCGAGAACGCGGGATTCATCGCGCGCCGCATCTGGCGGTGCTCGTTGCCGGTCACTGTCAACAGGCCATAGCCGGCAACGGTACCCAACACATCGCGCATGAACTTGGGCTGTGCGGTGCAATGCGCGTTACTCTCTGCATCTCTCACAGTGCGGCGCAAAACGGGCACGCACCCTCGGGAAGTCCTGCCAGTCGCTCACGAGGATCTTCGCGAGTGCTTCCGGCCTAAACACTATGAGGCGCTCGCGCCCGAACGGTCCGACAGTTTTGATGAGCGGGCCATACTGCTTGGCCCATGTCGTGGCGATGCTGCCCGGCTCGGAGGCGATGATGTCCCAGAAGTGACCGAGGAAGGGTCCGGCGTAGGGTGGGCCGGGGAGGCGGCGGAGGCGGGAGAAGTAGCGTGGGGAGAGATAGGTGCGGTAGAAGACGAGAGCAAGCGTCGTGACTGGGCGGAGGTCCGGACGCGGCGCGTTAGTGGGATCGGAGAGTAAGGGAGAAGGGACGCACCTGCGACAGCGAGCGCGACGTTACGCGGCGTCGAGAAAGCGGCCCAGAGCGGCGTCGGCTCGGGAGGTGGCGGCATCTTCAAGTTTGAACGATATTTGTACGACTCGAAGCTAGATTCGTTTGAATTAAGACGCGTGTCAGATCCTAGGACAGGTGAAGTCCTTTCAGCATGCCTTGGACAGGTCTCTCGACTAGCGCAATGGCACTCACAGACGTGGCAGGCGCAAGCAGCACCCCAGGTGGCGGTCGGGCGAAGCAAGGACGTTCGTCACACAGCCCCACATCCCCGCTACTAGTACTGTAGATATACTGGCGCGCTAGGAACTCGCCCGTGATTGCGCGCGCGCGAACCCCCCAGATTCCGCTCGGATTCCCCGCAGCGAAGCCCGCCTGCACGGGTGCAATATGGCGGCGCGGTCACGGTCATGCGGCCGCGCTAGTTACAGTAATACAGTACTGATCGACGACGACGCGTCGCGAGCGCATGACGCCAGCACCCTGATCCGGCAGCGCTGCGCGAGCTAGCTCGCGGACGCAGGTTGGGAGAGGTAGCGGAGAGGTATCGGGCGGTGCGACGGGTACATGCGGGCGCTCTCGCATAGATGGATCGGGCAGGAGTGACTGCGCGGAAAATCCCGTCATGGTGCGCACGCATCCGGATTTCCGAGCACGCATCATGTGTAGCGCTCGCCACGGCTTTCGCGTGGGGTAGGAGTTCGCCAGTCCGGTGACCTGGATCCCTGATATAACTGGATGAAACAGTCGATGGTCCTGTACAGTCGAACCACCCCCTCGTCGGTACCGGCGAGGGGAGGAAGCAGGCTTAGAAAGTGATGAGTGATGTCATTGCGCGCACGTCGGGTACCGACTTTCTAATTACCCTTACGCGAACCACAGACAGGAAGAAAGAACTCCGTTCATATTACATCGCCGCTGTCCAGAAAATACTATCCGGTCAATGAACAAGGATGTGCTACCACCTGATACTGATACATATGTTGGTACACCAGAGCTCCTCATCTTCATATCCCGCAAGCCGCGCCTACACCTCACATCTTAAGTCCAAGGTTGACATGCACCGCCTTGACGTTTGTATAGCTGCGCGCGCGTTAGTGCCAGACATCATGACGACGGGAAGGATAAGACACACCTGTGCAGTGCGTACTCGCCGAGCTCGCGGCCGATGCCAGACTGCTTGAATCCGCCGAACGGGATACTTGCGTTGAGCGTATTAACACAGTTGACCCAGGCTGTGCCAGCTTGGAGCCGGTGCGCGACCTTAAGCGCGCGGTCGATGTCGCGGGAGAAGACTGCAGACGCAAGGCCGTATTCGGTGTCGTTCGCCTGCCGGATGACGTCCTCCTCGTCCGTGAATTTGATCACGACGCCGACGGGCCCAAAGATCTCCTCCCGCACGATCCTCATGTCCGGCTTCGTGTCCGTGAAGATCGTCGGTTGGATCCAGAAGCCCTCCGTGCCATGCCGCTCGCCGCCGAGGTGTACCGTCGCGCCCTGCGACTTACCGCTTGCGATGTAATCCATGATGCGCTGGTAGGGGGAAAAAGTTCGTCAGCCGTGTGGCACGCGCGGACGGGGAGGGACGGAACGCACGTCGTACTGGATCTGCGACACCTGCGGGCCCTGATACGCGTCGCGTTCGAAGGGGTCGCCGAGCTTGATAGCAGCCGCCTTCTTTGTGAACTCCTCGAGGAACCTGTCGTAGATGCCCGCCTGCACAAAGATACGCGAACCAGCGCAGCACGCCTGGCCGTGATTCCAGCTGCGCGCAGGTCAGCGACGTAGCACAGCGCAGAAGAGGGGTAAGTCGGGGACGCACAAGATGCCGTGTGATGACCAGCTGACGGCCTGCTCGAGGTCCGCATCATCAAAGACAATGTTCGGGCTCTTCCCACCGAGCTCGAGCGTGACGTCCTTGAGGTTGCTCTTTGCCGCTGCCTCCTGAATCTTACGCCCGACGAGCGTCGAACCCGTGAAGGAGATCTTGTCGATGTCTGGGTGCTCCGCGATCCGCTGGCCGACGGTATGTCCGTAGCCAATGAGGATATTCACCACGCCGGGCGGGAAGCCGACCTCCTTGATGTATGACGCCATCATGAGCGCCGTCAGCGGCGTCCACTCGGATGGCTTGAGCACGACGCTGCAGCCCGTCGCCAGCGCCGGGCCGAGCTTCCACGCCATGAGCATCACTGCGGGCCGGCGGTCCGAAGTCAGCACACTTCAAACGATAGGGCGCGCGGCAAGGCGGGAAAGTAAAAATAGGGAGCACAGAAACCAGGCGCGTCTAGGAATAACTGAAGGGGACGCTACGTACGGGGAAAATTCCACGCGATGATCTGGCCACACACGCCCTTGGGCTCGTGTCGAGTGTACGCAAGTTTCGCCTCGGATGTCTCGATCGTCTGGCCGTGGTTCTTATCCGCCCAGCCGGCATAGTAGCGGATGCAGGAAATCGCGGCGTTCAGGTCCGCGTTCTTCGCCCAGCTGAACGTCTTTCCTGCACACACACACCGTCAACCCACGCTCGGAATAACGCCGCCGGACGGAACACGCACCGTTATCGAGCGATTCGACGGCGGCCAGGTCGTCGAAGTGCTCCTCCATCTTCTCCGCGAGCTTGTAAAGCAGCTTGCCACGCTCAACGCCAGGGCAGTTAAGACCCCATGTCGTCTCAAACGCCTTGCGCGCGGCTGCGACCGCGCGCTCAACATCCGCGGGCGTTGCCTCGTCGACCTGCGTGATGACTTGGCCAGTCCTCGGATCGATCACGCTGGATGATGCATGAGCGAAGCAGATGGAACCGGGTGGAGAAAGACGCATACTCGATGGTCGTCTTGCTGCCGCCCTCGGTGAACTCATTGTTGATGAAGACACCGGTGGGGAACTCGAGCTTCTTCGTGTAGACCTCGGTCTTGAAGTCGTATGAGAATGTGGTCGGCATGATAGCAAGTGTGGAGGAAGTGGTGTGAATGGGCCGTAAGTGGAGAGACCCTTGCCATTTTATACCTGCGCGACCAGACCGAAAATGGAGGCTGGGAGGCGCAGGTACGTCAGCACGGTCGAGCAAGAAGATCACCTGGCCGTACTGCCGCCCGTCCCGTGGGACGCGAGCCCTGATCGCGCTTGATTGTGCCCTCCGCGCGCGCCCGATCCGGCTTCCCGCCTTCCGCCCATCCGCGCGTCGCGAAGCTATACACCACAGAATCGGCGGGAAGAAGTGCGTGCGTTCGCAAGCAGAAGAGGGCTGATCGATACTGGTGTCATCATGAGAAGAGTGAGAAACCCACCTCGCCCCGCCCGGGCGTCAACTCCTCCCACAGCGTGTAACGTGACCGCGATTCTGGATTCCTGTGCACCCAGGTAGATGCGTTGAACCGGGGAGAATGCGGGCCCCCACATGCCCTGAGCATTCTGTGGAGACGCCCCGCAGCCCCGCAGTTTCCACGAAGAAACCTAATGCAATCCGGCCATGATAGGCAGTGATGTCAAGAGGGCGTAACGAGCAACGGAGAGAAGCCCAGGCAAGCGGAGATGAAAGAAGGTGGTCTTGGGACACGATCATCGCCGCAACAGCCTCACAATCTGCGCGACAGCTAGGGTCACGATGTTGCACATTAGGCCGGCTGGATGAGGTCCTGCTGGACGCGAACGTGCTTCGAGCGTGCCCTGGTCGGCCTGGACATCAGTAGCACCGATAAAAATTATCATCAGAATCATGAGGGTACAAGAGCACAAAAAGTGAGATTGTGGAAGGCAGCGGTGTCGCACAAGCCTTCTCAGCGGAAGAAAATACAATTGCAATTAGCAGCGATCAGAGAAAACCGTCGCGAACCGGATCAAGCACTACCTTCAGCCATTCCTGGCCACCTTCCGAGTCTAACGATCGAATCTATGAGAGCTCGTGGTACACCTACCGGGGTACAGCACACCCGTCGGCATCTAAACACGGCACGGCGGGCTAACTTCGACTCGCCATGCCGAGGGTACCATCAAAGCTGTACAGGTAACCAACTCTATTCAACCCGATTTAGCCCGAGGAGGTCCTCGATGCTCGGCCCCGAGCAGCTCGCATGACCGACTTCTCCGCATCTTCATAGTGTCAGCTTGAGTTTTGCGTGCCTCATAGCTTCGCTGCATGCTATCGCCTGCACTGTTTCCCTCTGTCTTTCGTCGGGATTAGAGGTGTGAGCAGGAGAATTTATGGGCTCCCGCGCCCTTTTGCTTGTCGAGGGGACACAGAACAGCAGGCTAAGGAGGGGCGATCGGGCCGGCCCGGGTTTGGTATTTGTAAGGTGTTGGTGGGCGCGCACGCCATGTCGGCGGAATACCCGGTTGTCAGCATGGAAGTGTCTGGTAGCAGGAGGCCATTCAGATAGCGAAGTCATCGGGACTTGTAACTGTAGCTGTCGCGATTCGACGCGTGTGGATGAACCACGACCTGGTATGCGGACCGAACAGACAAATCGCGATGATGCAGAGCACATGGGAAGCACGTACGCAAGTGACGAGTTATAACATAGTGCCTGGAGTTTGAAAAGGGAAGGCGTGCTATGTAAAGGCAGTTTGCCGGCTGGCAATAGTATGCGCGAAAGTCGAAATAAGCGAAAGCAGACACCTAAGCGGTAGGCAAACTTCAAAGTACAGCTAATCTTCCTGTTCTTATGCAGCGTCTAGTACCAGCGTTATACAGGAACGCGGATATATCCTGTAGAAATGGGCGAGCGGCGAGCGTCAAAGCGGACACGCGGCGCAAACGACTCGGACATGCTGGCTGCAGTAACGGCGCGCAAACATGACCAAACTTTCACCGCCGCGTGGCTGCCACTGGCGCGTCACTTCAGCCAACCACCATTACCACCACTACCACCGCATCACCACAGACAATCATGGCTCGCCGCGCCGCACCGCCAGGCTCTGGTCCCTCGTACTACACTCCCGCACCTGCTGGCCTCAACCGCAGTCTCGCGGACCCGAACGAATCGTTCTTCTCCCGCTTCCTGCGCGAGCAGATCCTCGCGCCCGAGAAGCTGCCCGGAAACCTCAGCATCGCGACCGGCCTTGGCGTCTTCCTCGGCGGCATCTTTGTCGTGCGCCGGTGGGGTCAGCTGCTCGTGCCCGCATAGAGCGTAGAAGGGCGGTGGAATAGATGGGGGAAGGAGGAAGAGAAAAACCGGTCGGTACGTGGCAGCTTTTTCGCGACGGCATATGCTTGAGGGTGACGCCGCGATAGATACTAGTTCCCAATCGAGAGGACGGTCATTGCTCGTGCATATTATTTGTATCCTAGCTCTTCTAATCAACACACGCAACCGTCTATCGACCGCCTTACATTTTCACTATGCTTGTCATCCCGTGCCTGCTCCATGATATGCCACATCTCAACCCATTCTGAACACTGCAACTTGTTCCGATTTATTTTCCCATCTGTGCTTGGCTTATCTGGCTCTGGCTTCTTGATTCACGGACGGCTTCCCCGACGGCACGTACAAGCTGCCCCTCATCTTTATGGTGCGCATTTATGCCTTATTCTCGAGCTCGTAGCTGAACAGTAAGGTATGGATTCTCTAGTGAGTCAACGTACATGAGCCGATGTGTAAATAGCTCCCCGGCTTCCGCACAAACCATCACAGTTTTGTGACCGATTTTATCCCCGGTGCCAGCGCGTGTAGTCCATCTTGTTCTTCTACATGATTGTGGCGGCCGTCTGCATCTGCACCGTAGCCCTTGAGGCGTCTGTCAGCTTCACACATCCCAGAGAAAGGCACAGTGCGTGAACGTACGGAACTCTGGAGGATGCCCGTGTTTCACGGTGCTTCGTACTCTAGTGTCGATTGGGTGCTGGAAAAACGTAAGGAGAGGGGAGAGGACGGGGTCGAAGGGGCGTACGAGTGCTCGCGCGTGCAAAAAGAAGCGTTTCGGGTCGAGCGTGGTAAAGAGGTGGGGTTGTGGTACGCGACCCGTGAGCTCGAGCGCGGCGCTGACGACCTCGTCGCGGCCACCCTTCCCAATCCGTCACACGTCTAGGCACAATGCGTGAAAAGACGGGTGCCGCTGCTCACGTTGGAGACCAGGCCGAGTCTCTTTGCCTCCTGCACCGAGAAACCGTGCATGGTCAGCGCAAGCCGAAGAGCAGCGAGTTGTTTTCTGCTATACCTTCGGTAGCCGCACGAGAGATCCGATAGCCATCGTGAGCCCGATGACCACCATCTCCTGCGCGCAATATCAGCCACTTGCACAGTTAACGGCCAGAGCTGAACGCGTGCTGCTCAGTAGAAAGTGTTATATCACGTATTCTCATCTGAATCCCAGGAAATGAAGAACGAAGTAAATTGGACGGGCTGCGTTCGGTACGAGCTCCGGCGACGGACAGAGGACTCTGGGGCCTGAACAGTAGGCCAAAGCCAGGGAAACCGCCTGTGGTTATCTCTGGCTGAGTTTGGGACGGATTGTGGCGGGACATGGTAAGGTACATATAACGTTTGGTAGGGCTGTGACATTGGGTGTACAAGCCGCCGACTGGTAGCTCATGCTAAAGTATCTGTTCTTTGGTGAAGGGGAAGATGCAGGCGCCGGAATGTACATGGCCGTACCGGGGAACAGGATGCCCGAGGTCACTCGGCGCATCCGAAAGCTCCCAGACGACGCTAAGCATGTCCAGTACGCTGTTCGGGTATCGGGTGCCAGATGCAAGGTCAGGTACGTCCGTCAGCCCTCAACCAGGACCAGACCGTGACTCGGTGTTGTCATGCTGTTCTATTAGCAGAGGCCAGCAGCCGTTAATGAGTGGACCACATAAAGCGTCGAAGCATGTTTATATGGTATTCATCCGGGATCAACCCAGACGAGTCGAGGAACAAGTATAGAAAGAAACAAAGGCGCACTACGACAGCCCTAATCAGCAGATTAAGGCACTCAGACTACCAGTTAAGACAGCAGGTCTCTTCTGATTGCAATAGCAGGTAGCAACTGATTGTTGATTCTTCGCTCGTTTTGCTCGTCGTCATGCTGTGACCTGCGCATTCTGCTGTCGCTTTGGCCCGGCCGCTCCGAACAGAGTTGCAAGCGCCGTTTTTGCGGAGCAAGTTGGCCTACGCGTGAACCTGTACCAATCTTCCGTCGGGGGTCCTCCACGAGACCAATAAAATCCTTTGTAGAACTCGCCTTCCGTCGGTATCGGTGGCCGATAATTCATTGGCACGTCCGAATGCACAATGAACGGTTCGAGGATTTTCAGAATACGGATCCCAAGGGATTTCACCATGCCGGACCCATCACGCACCAGGGGCTCCAAGCAGCATATAGCGGCCCCTATAGAAGATATCAGGTGCTTCCACCTCCGTTGCAAAGGAATACGAACCGTGTTTCCAGATACGTTTGCGTTTTCCAGATCTACCGGGCGAGTAAAATCTAAGATTCAAGACAGCCGCACCATTGACATCGATGCAGTACTGGACAGTGAAGTCAATAAGAAATGACTGTGTAGGCTCATGCAGGGTGGAATGTCCAGACAGCAGCGGTCGATTAGCATGCCAGTGGGAAAGATCTGAGGGTTTTATTAGATTTTCCGCAATGAGCCAGTCGCCTAGGTAAGAGTTCCATGGTACTCCCTCTTTCCGCGGGGTGTGTCGCCAAGTGAGGCCGGTATAACGGGCCCAGGGTACACCAGTCGGTTGTAATAAATCGCACCCTGCATCGAAGGACGCAGGGTCGCGACTGCCTGTTTTTCGGAGACGGACATGGCCGTGGTCGAAGAGGTTGAGGCGCGGAAGGTGAAAGGGCGAATTGGGAGGGTGATAGTAGAGAAATCCACACGCGTCCGACGGAAACGGTAGTCGCGGGTAAGAGTGATGCTTTCTGTTGTTATAGACAAAAGTCATTTCTATTGCAGGCGCGGCCGAGGGGTAGACAACTGAATCGCCCAGGAGACTGTTCCCAGCTGTCAGAACAGGACTTAGCATGCCCGCCAGCTCGATGTAATCGTCCGCGTTTAGCTTCGCTCGATCCAGAGTCCTGATTCTGATATATCTGGAGGACACGCGAGTCCAGGAAAACACGTCTGGAACAATGTCGATTAGAGGTCGAGCGTGCGGACGCGAGGGGCATACCTTGTTGGTAAGCCCAAGGCCGATGGGAGATCGTGTTCGCTCCAAACATGAGGACCTCCGCAGCATACGAACTGTATCTCGGCTAAAACCTCCTACACACATGAGTATTGGAGGTGTAATAAACACGTGAATAGGGCTTGCCTCGAGTCTAAGGCAGTGTGTCTGCTGAGGCTTCCGGTAGCGGAGAGGTTGACAACAATAACTGCTTAAAGCAAGCTCCGCGTGCCTGTTGGGAAAGGCAGGCGTGACTAGCAATCGCCAACTAGATGACGCCGATCTTCAAGAACGAAGGGACGGTTTAAACACGTCCCGCACACCGGCCGGATCATGGACCGTCGGTCCGAGGGGTGAGGCCTTCCCCACAACCCTCCTCGCGTCTCGTCTTCGTCCGCCATGCTTCTCCTCCCCCGCCGTGTTAGCTTCTTTTATCGCCCGTATGTACGACTCTTCCATGCATCTACTGCGCGTGCGCGCAAGGTGCTCCAGGAATTCCGGCTTGCGGACATTGGTGAAGGCATCACTGAGTGCGAGGTCATCAAGTGGTGCGTTTGCGCGCGCCCGCAAGCGTAGGCATGAGCGCGGCGCGGGCTAACACGGGAATCGGTAGGAGCGTGCGGCCGCTTAGCATGGTTGAGCAGTTTCAGCAATTGTGCGAAGTACAGAGCGACAAGGCATCTGTCGAGATTACATCCCCATTCGACGGTGTGCTGAAGGAGCTGCTTGTCCAAGAAGGCGCCGTCGCCAAGGTCGGGGAGCCGCTATGTATAATTGAAGTTGAGGTTAGCCAGACGGACGACGCGGCTGATTCGCCGTCCTCTTCTACTTTCATCGAAGCAGAGGCTGCGCGCCCGTCACCCACGCCCATACACGATGCGATACTGCACGAGCCCGAGCAGGCGCGACGATCCCACCCGCTCGACCCTAGTGCGCAAGTTATGTCCGGCTCGTTACCGCCGTCGCACTTAGATGTAGATGTCCTCGCACTTCCCTCTGTTCGTCATTTCGCGCGGCAGAATGGCGTAGACATTGCACTTCTGGCGCCTGGCCGCGGGAAAGGCGGGCGAGTTGAAAAAGCGGACGTCGAGCAGTATCTGGCCGGCGCTACACCTGTGTCTCATTCGTTCACGCCGTCTGGGGAAGACGTCGTTGTCGAGCTCGGTAGGACACGCTACGGGATGTGGAAATCGATGACCAAGGTACGGTACCGATCCTTGGTTGTCGCAGCGCTGACCCTGTTCTCAGAGCCTCGAAATACCACACTTCGGGTATGTGGCAGTAATGTTTCGTGTTGTGTTCATCTCACAGGTCGTTTAGATACTCTACCCATTTGGATATTACGGCCCTCAACGCGCTGCTACCGACACTCAACTTGCACATTCCCACGCACTACCTTCCGCCATCTGCCAGTGGGCGCGCACCTCCTCCGTCCGTTGTCTCTCCGTCCTCCTTCTACCCCTCCCCGCCACCCCCGGAGGTCTCTCCTCCCGCGCGCCTCTCCAAAATCACTTACTTGCCTGTCTTACTCAAGACGCTCTCTAAAGCGATGCAAGAATGGCCGCTTTTCCGTTCTTCCATTACGCCTGGCGGCGAAGACTCTGCGCGTCCCACACTAACCTTACGCCCACATGCCGACATCGCAATTGCTCTTTCTACGCCAACAGGGCTCTACACGCCTGTTCTGCGTGCAGTTGACACGCACTCCATCTACGCGCTTGCCTCTGAGCTACGTCGCCTCGCGCACGCAGGCCGCCAGGTCCCTCACGTGCTGACGCCGACCGACATGCCGCGGCGCGGCGCGACGATTACAGTCTCCAACGTCGGGGCAGTTGGTGAGGGTTCCGGCGCTTCACCCGTACTCGTCCCTGGCGGCGGCGTCGCCATCGTCGCACTAGGGCGCGCGCGCTGGGAGATCGACGTTGACAAGTACGACGGCGCGAGGAGACTGCGGCTTCCGATCAGCTGGGCGGCGGACCATCGCGTTGTTGAGGGCGCGGAGCTTGCAGCGTTCGTTGAGAGCTGGCGCGCGTGGGTTGAGCACCCTGAGAGGATGATCGGCGAAGGGGTTTAATTCTGGACCAGAACACTGCAAAGCGGATATCGGGACTGAGGAACAATGCAAGCAGACTTGTAGCTTTACATAGTGTTCATGTATGGAGTATCGTCTTTCTCTAGGATATTTTACAACGTAGCTACACAGGTCTTTTTACCCGAATCATGAGCGTTTGCCAGTGAACGTGTGGTACCAGTGCCGGCGCGTGGTAAACCCCAACCCCAAAGGCCTCGGAATTAGCCGGCGCGCGAGCGCCCCTCGTCCTCGCTGTTGCCGCTAGCGACGTCTATCACAGCGCTAGAACGAGCTGCCTCGCTTGCACAGAGAAGCGCATGACCATAATCGCAACCAATAACCCTACGAAGAACCCGCCGACCGCACAGACCGTGTCCCGTTTCCGTTGCAAGTCGGTGGCCGTTGGCGTTGTCTGCTGTACTTCATGAACTGCCTGACGTACCGTCGCTGGTGCAACGCTGGCCCTGTGCGCGTTCTGCATCCCGGGAAGCCCGTCGATGCTTTTCAGGTTCGATTTCTCCCAGTACGCCTGCAATGCTCCCTTCTCCTCCTTCTTGAGTGCGAAATTGTCCAGCGCCAACCTATCGCCCTTATACTCGTAGAACGGGATAGCAAAGCCGCAGCTCTGCGTTCCGGTTCCGAGAGTCAACATCTAAGGGAGGTGGAAGATGAGGTAGGGCGTACGGTTGAAGCGCGGTGCACGTCAACGACGATGACACCACGAGAACCTGGAGAACGCTCATATGACGAGATGTAGCGTTCGTATTCCGGTGTGCCGAACTCGTGCACGACGCCGCGGCCGTGAAGACGCAGGATGCGTGGTCCACCGCTGAATGCATGAAAGAGTATAGTGATGCGACCGTTCTCGCGCAGATGCGCGAGTGTCTCGATGCCTGCGGAGCGTGCCATCAATGCTTTGGACGCAGAGTAACAATATCGAGAAAAGGAACTCACCACTCCCCGTCAGGTCCTCATACCACACCCTGTTTTTGTCGACGAAGCAGAATGTGGTGCCGAGGATGCCTTTCGGACTGACGTTCACGTGTCCGCTGTCGCTTAGCGGCGCGGTTGCAACCCAGAACATTTTCTGCTGGCGCGCCCACTCGATCTGGTCTTCGGGTATGTGGTCGTACACCTTCATTTTTACTGGCACGCGCTGTGCGCGTGTGGAGTCGCGGGGCTCTTTGAATGTGATAAGGCAGATTTATAACCATCTGAGCGTCACGAGTCACGGGAGATTCGGGCTGGACCGACTCTGCTTACCGATGTTCGCAGATAGAACGAGATGAGGTACGCGCGTAAACTTTTCATCTGACATGGCTTATACTCAATCACTGATTGATAATCGTACATCCGTTCTATATTATCGTTCCCGCGCTTGGAGTCTTGGACGCGCGTAGTGCAGCTTTGCTCCCTGATGCTTCCTATTGGACTGCACGCATGGTCGCAGTGAGGCTTGTTGACGTGAAATCAGCAGACGTCTTGCGGCTAATACCAGGGCTGACTATTCAGGTCTCCGTCGTGGTGACTCTACTCGTCGATGTTATGCTCAGGCTCGCTTCTGTTTTGCTCCTGACGAGTCAGGTTAGCTGCTTTTCGCTCCGCGACTGCCCACAGTACATCTGTCGACGAAGTTTCTGTCGGCACCTACCAGTTCAGGCGACTCGATTCGAGTCTCGGTTTTCTCGGAATGTCGTCGAGCTTGCATATAGTAAGTAAAACAGATTCATCCATTCTAAATAATATACTACCGATGATTTCCGGCATTACGGCATTGGCCGCATTCCAAATGCCAGCGAAATCGTTGCTGAACCCGCTCGCAATATTGACGATCAAGTCCCGGAGAACTTGCGCCGACGGTCGATAATTGTTTGCAACTATCTTGAAGATGACTTCCACGAAGACAGCGGTTTCTTTTACTGCATCAACAGTCTCGATCTTCTGGCGCGCTGTTCGAAACTTGCGTGCCGCATTGCGGAAAGAAGTGTCTTTATGGCTGAGCAGATCGCTGTACACCTCTGGCTTAAGCCAACTCACGAGATGTTGTTGCAGTGCCTGCCATGGAATGACAGCAATGATCTCATCAGGATGCACCTGGCCCCAAATGAGAACCTCCTGTGCGACATTTGCTCTTGGCCGTGCGGCACATATTGCATTCCGGTACTCGTCCGAATAATCAGCCTCGCATAACGTTTCCAATTGTCGCAGCATCTCCATAACTGTCTCCGCGCGATCCGCTACTTTGACTGCGTCTATGATGACCAAAAAACTTGCATGCGCGTGTCCAGGGTGCCAGATGCCATAGCAGGAGAGACGATGACAGGTCCATGGAAAACTCCGAGATGCTGAAACGAAGGGCGACATGACAGAGGTGTACCAATCTAGGTGGGCCAGGGCTTTCTCAAGAGATTTCTTCGTATACAGTTCCTCCTTGAACGGCGCCAGGCAAGTCTCCGCAGCCTGTATGTTATCCTTGTATTCACCTGCGATAAGGGTAAATGCACCACCCTTTTCCCCACTCTGCTTTAATACGGTCTGCTGCAATTCATGGACAGCGCGATACAAAAATCGATTCGAATCGACGAGCTCTTGCAGCGAGAGTACCTCCCCGGAGTCCACACCGTCAAGTCGGAGATGGGAGTCTGGAGCGCTGGCAGTGCTAGGAAGTGGGAAAGTCGTCATGCCGCAAAAGGTGGTGGACGTAGCAAGGAGACGGGCAACTCTATTATCACCGGTCTTTTATAAGCCATCTCCCGTGTGAATTGATGCTGGAGGTCTCTCGAGTCACTAGTACTCAACAGCACAAGTATAGATGCAGAACGCGTCACACGACGGGCTGCGGAAATGGAAGCATGCAGAGAGAGCAATGAATGGTTTGGCATGACAACGGGAAAGGAGATAGGGTAGTATTTGGGCTGCACTTAGAAGATAGGGTCAGCGCGTCGATGCTCATCGTATGAAGGTGCTCATAAAGCCTCGCGCACAAGGTCCCGCCTCCACTACTTATGTCTTTTTAAAGAAAATTTAGCACTTCGCCTACTGCTGGCTAGTTGGCGCCCGTGGCGTGTCTCACGTCTCACGCTGACCGAGGAACACCGAGGAGCGCGAAGCAGCCCGGTCAAAGCGCGCATCTCGCAGGTCGCGTGACCGCGCCTACACGCTCACGGTCATAATCGGATCGAGCCCAGCTCTGGTCCCTCACGCAGACGCCACGTACAAGGACGCTTTGGCTCTGCCTAGCTTGCCCTATGGTACGATTTCTTAAGCATTTGGGCTCGGCGCAAGATGGATAGAACGTTGCTCGTTGTTCAAGACGCTCTGTACGGTATATCTCTAAATATTCAGCGTGTTTATACTACGGAGATATAAGGGACGCAATTCGCTCCTCGACTTCCGCCCGCTTTGGTATGCTTTCTAGTGCCCCCCGCTTCTCGACACACATTCCCGCAGCCTATAGACATATGAAGCTGCATGCACGTACAATCGCTTGAAACATACCTGAGCGCTGAATCGTAAAAGCTCTGCAGCATCGTGCAAAGAGATTGGTGCGGCCTTCTCGAGTCGCATAAGACCGGCCACAAAGTATCCTGTGAAGCAATCCCCCGCGCCTGTCGTGTCGCGGACAGTGCCTTGAAGGGATGATGCGGGGATGTAGAGCTGCTGCAATGTTCCGGGAATGGCGGCGAGTACCCCAGAACCACCGAGTGTGCAGACGATGGTTGTAGCAGAGAACGCGAGAAGCGAGGACAACGCGCGCACGGTCGAGCTGGCGGACGAAACAGCTGGAAGGGCGAACTCTGCGGGCGCACCGTTTGGAGAAGCGAACCCTGCAGTGTCACCCAATGGCTGGGCACCGTCTGCATTAAAAGCGCGAATAAGCGTCTGCGCTTCGCCCTCGTTGATGAGTAGATACGTGATGGAGGGCCAGGGGAAGGCGCGCAGCTCGTTGTCAGACGGCATGGGGGATGGATTGTAGACGACTTGAATGCCACGATCCGCCGCGTCTTTGAGATACTCTGTCGTCGTCGCAAATGGAATTTCATTCTGAAGGAGTAGGAACTGCGCAGAAGAAAGGAGTGACCTCCGCTCTTCAGGTGGGTCATTGCGAGCATAGTTTGCACCCTTATGCAGAACTGAGAAGGGATCAAGGAGTCACTCCACAAATAAGAGCCAGGCTTACTGATGCAATTTTCACCGGAAGACGTGAGCTGGATGATTGCACGCCCGGTAGGTTCCTGCTCAGTCGCGTAGTCAATACTTACTGATTATCCGTGGAACAAGAACAAAATACCCACGCACATCGTCTATGGTCTGCACATAATCCACGCGCACGCCCATGTCTTTCAAATCCTTGACTAGCCAGTCGCCATCTTCACCAACGGCTCCGAGGAGCTGGACGATGCCGCCCGCTTGTGCAACCGCAGCTGCCTGGTTTGCACCCTTCCCGCCTCCTCGACGCTCAAAGCCGGTGGAGGAGATTGTCTGTCCAGGTAGAACGACATCGCGGACTGCGAAATATCTTCAGAGGACCGTCGTTTGAGTTGGTAAGAGTGGCCGCCTGCCGTGGAAGAATTCGTCAATGTCTGGCAAATAAATCAGCTACATTTCATCTGGTGACTGATGAAACGCACTAATTGAGCCGCGTACGACGCAAAGAGACATATTTCCTTAACGAGAGTGGCGGACTGGTGCTACGTTGACAGCGAAGCAAGCTGGACGTTGTCATACAGTATCACTCGGACTTAGGGAAGTTGAGTTGAGGGACCGTGAGAGTTGCTCGAGCGCGGTCACGCGGCAGCGGGACGCGTACGGGGGTCCGGGCTGCTTCGCGTTCCGCGGCGATACGACGTCGGCAGGACTCAGGTAGCCCTGCGCGTCGCGCAAGCCGCAAGAGTAATGAGAAGCAGGGGTTCACGCAGCAAAAACGGGCAGAGGGTGGGAAGGAGTGAACACAAGCTCAAGTAAGCCAATGTTGAGAGCGTCGACGCGGCTCGCTCGCGCATACATTCTTTGTCATACGCGGCTGGAGCTCGCAAAGCTTCGTAAATTTTATGCTAGCTTGGCTGGGCAGGAGGCCTGCCTGCCTCAGGGTGACATGAATAAGAGCGATCTCGACAAGCGCGCTGCAGATATCTGTCGGGTGAGAATTGCAGGCCACCAGACCTGTCCACCCAATAGGATACCCCCCTTTGGCAGACTCGAAATCGCCCCGCTCTCCTTTCCTGCAACCGGTGGTGTTACTTCTCCTACCGTAGCCATCTTGTGGCGACAATGTACAAGACAAGGTCTCAACCGCAGGAGACTACAGATGACAATACAATTACTATGCTTGCAGGACCACTTGATTCCCGTGTGCGTCCAATGCTCTCTCTGAGGTAAACGTAGGAAATTCGCTGATACGAAGTTTCGTGGCCTAGAGAAACTATTCGTCAGTGCGCGAGTTTCGAGAGGCTTGTGGCTTCAGCGCACCCCATAGGGCCAGAGTGTAAGCGTTGCCTCCGGCCCTACACATGTCGGCCGTCTGGGTGGTGGCGCGGCGAAGGTATCCCCCGCGAGTGCCCATTCGATCGGGCAAGCCTGGACGGACATCGTATTGGGCGGCTGGCCAGCGTCGAAGATGGGCGAAGGGAGCACCTGTCCGACAGACGCGGACTGGTGGAAGACGAGTGTGGATGGGTCGATGGCGTATTGCCAGGTCCCCGATGGCTCCATCTCGTAGTCGACGGCGCGTGGTTCGGCGGAGTCGCGGTGCAGGATGGATTGTACGCGCGGGATGTCGAAAGCGTAGTTAATTGGCCCGCGATGAACGGCAACAGATCCGTGCGGTCGCTCCTCTGACTCCTTGTCAGTAAATTTAGTATGATTGCACAAGCAGTTGTCGTACCAATAGTGATCTCGGCTGGAAGGTTAAGCTGAAGGCTGGTGACGCCTGGCCCGATTTCAACTGCCAATAGTCCGTCTACAGGCAAAAAAGGGCGCGGATCTTGACCATTGATCGAGATCGTTCCGTCAACGACCCAACTAGGTATCCTCATGAGGTAGGTAAATGCCTTCCGTGCCGATATTGTCGTATTTATGATGTCGGTGAAAGGGTACAGCGTGTCAACTGACACATTCACCGCATTTCCTACGCGTTTAAGTGAAAAAGCGCACACAATAAATGCACAGGAAGAGATAAAACCTCCTGACAATACAGTATGAACCCTAAAAGGACCAAGGTATAGATGAACCAGCGATTCCCCGTCTGGCGTCATGACAAAGGCGTTGGTGACGAACTTGGGCCAGCCTTGAGGAAAGTTGACCGTGCAACAGCTATCGACCTGATGAGCATCACCCAGAAGAAGCAACGAATGTACCAACGGATAATTGGGTTCAAGGCCGAAAACGTTGGAATAGGGACTGCCCTGGCGGTTGGTGCTCAGTTTGAATGCTCCATCTAGCACCAACTCACCCATCTTCAGGGAATGGGTTACTACCGATGTAATCTTAAGACCGCACAGGTGCGCTGAGTGACAGTAGATCACGCACGGTGTCATATTCTTCGCAGCGACCTGATTCTGCTCTTGTAGATACTGTCGTGCCCACATATCTTGATAGCAGTCAGATGGGTCTGAGAAGCAGAGACACTATTGCTTTCACACCTCCAGTCAGCGTCGCGGGAAGAGCATTGTAGGCCATTCGTTCGACCTGCCGAAAGTCAGAATAATATGCATCTCAAGGTAACAAGAGGTAGAGAAAAATACCCTATCAGCGTACTTTGCTTCTCCCGTTACCTGATAAAGGTAAGATCCTCTGCGATAATATTTACCATTATTAGAAAGAGAAACCGGTGTCTTCCTGAACGTACGAAAACATTGCTTCCTGGGAAAGATAGCACACCGTTATAACGAGGCAGTCATGCAGACCGTGAAAACTTACAACAACTAGGCACAGTTCAGTTCTGCCAGCCGAACTAGTTCAGCCAAGGCCGGCAACACACAACAAAGAACGGTCGTACCCCCGCGCTGCCTCCAGACCAGCAAGCATTTCGTCTGCCGCGAACGCACCTGCGCAGATGACATTCTCGATTTAACGATAGCAGTGTCAGCAACCAAGACAGGGTGGCGAACCCGAAGGACGGCCATGGTACTTGAAGAGAAGGTCCCAACCACTGCTCACCCTGTCGAGATCTGCAGACACTGTCAAGAGAAGAGCGTCTGAAAGAACTAGCTCTTCACCAGACTGGTTATGCGTGAAGCGGTATGTCGCCGGGAGCGCCTTCAATCCTTCCGCCATATTGACGCCGTGCCAGGTTAGCTCCTCGAAAGGGTTTTCGTAGTCCTCGGCGGGACCGGGCGGAAAGTACTGGTACGAGTGAGAAGATTACAAACCTGACGTCAACGAACTCGCCTCTTCGGAGAAAACCAGCTCCCAAGGATCGCCCGTGGATTTGAGCATACGCATTGTGTCCAAAAGCAACTTTTCCTGGCCTGGAGAATGGCCGTTGTCATACATCCTAGACAGATTCAATTGACATGATAATCACACGTATATGTGACTGTACCATTGCAACATTAAGACAAAATCCTCCCACCGAGTGGCAGCCCATCTATCGACGCCCTCACCGGCATGTAGCATCTTGTTCGCAAGTGGGATGAATTTGTTAAAAGCATTGACAACACGCGCCGTTAGCGAGGTATTGTATTCGGTCATCTGTATCGCGCCGAAAAAGAAGGGGTACCTGGCAGCCATCTTAGTGTTTCCGAATCTGCAAGACCGGTACGGAAAAGACAGACCGCCCCCATAATAACCTCGGTTTGGTCGTATTAACCTCGGGGCCTAGCCAACCAGACTCATCCTGATGGTCCAGTACGTAGTCCAGGAACTCCTGCGTCTGTGCCATGATAGTCTGATCGCCCACGAGAACACCGTTCGGGACCATTGCGTTCTGTTGAAGGCACAATCGGATGAGCCATTAGACAGATAAGATGGGATAAAACGAAGCCGATCACTCACAAACCAATAGCTGCCAGCTGCCAGCCAAAAGAAATCAAAAAGGTGCCGATATTGAGGTGGGCGCCCATACCTTCTTCCAGATAAGAATAATATGAGTCGCCACCTATCCAATCACTTTTTGCCACCCTACACATCAATTAAGACCGGTACAGGGGGCAAAAGCACATGCAGGACGCACAGGTCGTAGAAATCGTGCTGATGTCCGGCAAGCCCATTCGTCTGTACCATTAGCTGTCACTAGATTCAGTGAATCCTTCCCTGTGCTTCTTATAACAGACGCCGACTTGGTCGTATAGCCACCCGCTCGGCCTAATCTCCCCGAGTGGCATAGTGAGGAATTTCATCGGTGCAACTAAAAGTTCAAGGTGCCCAACCGGTGCGTCAGTTGATGTCTCGCATTTCAATTTATCGATGATAAGCGCGTACGTCCGGACGGTGCGGTCGCACTAACTTCGCATCCTCTGATAAAGCACGCAAGAGCGGCCTGGAGGGGAGCGATAGTAGGCTTGATCATGGCGCTTACGTGCCTGGCGAGCTTAACTTCGGAGGATGGCTTGTAAGGGGTCTTTATAGGACGAGGAGCGATCTCGTGGTTTTTTCCCACCGCACGCGCCAATGATAGCGGCAGAATGAAGGTCGCATATGAAGAGGTCGACGACACAGCATGTTTTCACACGGGACCACGTGCCAGTTCCTGAAAAGCATTTTTGTTCGCCAGTCCTCAGCTGGGGCGGGCAGTTCAACTACAGTATGCTATTCGCGCGCGGTCTGAAAAATCGTTAGTTATAACTACACCTTTTCACGATGAATGCAGCAGAGCGGCCTACGACAACAGCCTTAACACTGAGATATCGTTTAACCAACACTTCGATCGATTCTAGAGCATACTCTAGATGCTGCAGGCATGCTATCGTTTGTTAGCCGAGTACTGACCGTACTGACCCCACGGGCTATCCTCCGTCGCTGGTGGTGACGTAGAATGTGTCCCACGAGCATGAAACGGTAGATCTTGGGGCTACGTGTGGACAATGACGGAGCTGCAGGACATAGCACTTTCCTCATGAGACATGTGGACGCGCAAGCACAAACATTTTCGCCCTAAGTCCGTAATAGGAAGGTCCCGAAAGGGGCCTAGTCGAATAAACGTGAGTAATTCACGCATAGCTGTAAGATAGGCCGTAATTTCTGTTACGCTCTACCGCGTGTACATCGGAGATGGGCGGAGCTTTCCCTTCAAGCCGCCCATTTTTTCGATCGAATCCTGAGCACGATCTAGCAGGGTGTCGGGGAGTCCGGCGGGGGTACCAGGGAGAAGGATGTAGGGGAAAAGTCGGGTATGAAAGACACGGTGCGCGACGGAGCCACCCTACGGTCGCGTGAGCATGCAGCGGAGTGCGAAGCGGCGAGCGACGCACAAATTGGTGCCAGATGCCGCCTAGGACGGCCTCTACTGCTGTCCCTGCGACTTTGAAGAGACCAGTCCCGATCGCATCTCCCTGCGGAACGTCACCCTCTTTCATCTCGGCGACATTCGAAGACCAGCGCATTATGGTCGTTACACCCCAACGCGGCGCGACGTGCTCTCCGAGCACGTACGTGTTGAGCATGCGAGACGTCGTCCGGCTATAGTCGTACTTCTCAGCGAGTTCGGGAGGGAGCGAGTGCAGCCAGAGCAAAAGGCAGCTTTCCGCGGCGCGTCGACCTATCACGTCACTGTCAGGCGCGACAGTGCAGGTGGTAGCAGGGCGACACACCAAGAAAAGCTAAGCGTGCGTTGTGACCATGGACGGCGTCACGATGGCTCAAGTGCGTGAGCACGCGAGAGGCTAGCTCAGGTGGAAACTCGAGGGGGTGGAACAACTCGTTCAGGTGATTCGCCAGCCGGGACCCCGCGTCATCAACCCGGTCGTACTTTGACCGGAAGGCGGGGTCCACTACCGGTCTTGAGAGCTTTGCGGCCTCATCCTTCTCAGCGTCAGCCGTTGGTGCAGGCTCTGTTGCGTGCACAGAATACGTTTGCTGTCGCGGGAAAATAGCTGTTTTGCTCTTAGGACCGGCCCGCGTCAGAGAAAAAGCTGTGCGCACCTGCATGTGACGAGGACGCTCCTGATACTGGAAATCGAGCGACGCGTCGACTGTGCTGGAGTGGACGAAGGACGTGCGACATGGGGGATTGACTGCACGCTGTGCTTGACGATCTGACGCGCTGTCACGCGAACGGATGGGAACGGTTGTCGGTAACTCCCGATCAGCGCTGGAAGCGCTTTCTGCAGTGCGCGTCGACTTCCTGACCCGGACGACCGCTCTGGAGACTTCGACCATCGTTTTTTTTTACTTCAAGGCAGCTCTCTGCAAAAGCAAAATGATGCTGTATTATTTCTTGAAGTTTATTTCACTCGTTCCCTCTCATGCATGCGCGCGAACTTCAGCGTCCTTGAAACAGTGATATTGAGTCTTTGGCTCTCAGGCGTCTGCTCGGCATTACCGTAGCGTTGCATCATCCCATTTCTTACCACCTTCCGTTAACCAGTTTGCTACTCTTTGTCTCGGTATCTCTGTCGTTTATTCTGGTCATCCGCAGAGCTCTGCGATACGCATGGTGTTGGTGGTGAGCTGCTAATCCTCGGAAGCTCGGCTCATCCGCGCACCATGCTGATGTCTTGTCTTGTCGGCGAACAGATAGCGCCCTGTTGCATCGGTCCTCAAGAACGGTAGCTACGATGGTGATCGGAGAAACTACGACCTTCACAAACAGCCTGCATCGCTTCAGTTATACGGTTGGACCGGATACACTGCCAGCGCGACATCGTCAAGAATTCGGAGGTATTGACCCCGCCGTATTGGTGTTGATTTATTTTCCTGTGATACACTCTGTTAGATCCAGCTACCGGACGGCGATACGGCGTTCTTTGCGCGGAGTCTCCCCGACAAAGGCACGTGCATAGGACCGAAGACGCAGAGAAGTTGGTGCTTGTCGAATCGCGTGGACCAAGCGCTCCTTTCGGATCTCCCGGTTCAATCGAACGACGCTACTTCCCCCGCTCGACGTGTCCTCGTGCAACATCCGCGGTTCATGATGATCGTTGACAGCTTGGGTCTCCTGAAGGTCTGCACCCAGTAGCGGTCATGTGCCGACAGCCGGAGTAATGCTGGGAATATTTGCCGTACGCCCACCTATTGAATACTTGCGTTTACGTCTGATCGCTGTCTTCCCCAACGGACTTAGCTGCCCTAGCTTCCTCGGCTCTTTGTCGGGCTGCCGCAAGAGCGGTGCGGCGGATACTCTTCGGTCTCAGCGCCAGACAGCAGAGTGGTCTCGAGGCAACTCAGTCGGACATGCCACCTCTCGGCGACACTCGGTCGCGGAGATGCAAGTCATGATCAACTACTTCCGGCAGCAGACCACGTATAAAGAGCAGCATCGACCGTTGACAACCAGCATCGGTCAACCCAACATCGGTAGTCTCTGATATCGGCTCTCATGTTCCAATCCGCCGCACTTCTCGCATTCTCACTCGCCGCGGTCTCTTACGGCCAGCAGGTCGGTACCAACACCGCCGAGACCCACCCGTCTCTCCCTTTCCAAACCTGCACGGCGAGCGGCAGCTGCACGACGGTTCAAGGAAAGGTTGTGATCGACTCTAACTGGCGGTACGTTACGCGCCTGCTGATGATTATACTCTGTCTAAACGAACGCCCTATTTAGCTGGGTCCACGGCGTCGGCAGCACTACCAACTGCTACACCGGCAACACCTGGGATGCTACGCTCTGCCCCGATGACGCGACCTGCGCTGCGAACTGCGCGCTCGACGGTGCTGACTACTCTGGTACGTCCTTCGTAGGTGATCTAGGCCTCTTCATCATGCAGAGTCCGTCGCAGGCACCTACGGTATCACTGCCTCTGGCAATGGGTTGACGCTCAAGTTTGTCACTCAGTCGGCCAACAAGAACATCGGCTCTCGCACGTACCTCATGGCGTCTGATACACAGTATCAGATCTTCAAGCTCAAGAACAACGAGTTCACCTTCGACGTCGACATGTCCCAGCTTCCCTGCGGTCTTAACGGCGCTCTCTACTTCGTCCAGATGGACGCTGATGGTGGCATGTCTCGGTTCCCGACCAACAAGGCAGGCGCGAAGTACGGTACCGGCTACTGCGATTCGCAGTGTCCGAGGGACATCAAGTTCATCAACGGCCAGGTATGCACTGACCCGTCTGGCTTTCTTCACACCTCTGATTCTCCCCGATAGGCCAACGTCCAAGGCTGGGCCTCGTCACCCAACGACACCAACGCGGGTACCGGCAGTATGTTTTTCCATCCTCTCATATGAACCATGTTCTCAGTCCCCGGCAGACTTTGGTACGTGCTGCGCGGAAATGGACATCTGGGAGGCCAACAGCCAGGCTGCCGCCGTGACCCCGCACCCATGTACGGTCACCCAGCAGACGCGCTGCTCCGGCACTACCTGCGGTGGTACTGCGGGCCGCTATGCCGGTGTCTGCGACCCCGACGGTTGCGATTTCAACTCCTGGCGTATGGGCAACGAGACTTTCCTTGGATCCGGCTCTGGTTTCACGATCGACACGACCCAGAAGATCACCGTCGTCACGCAGTTCTTCACCGCGGACAACACCTCCACCGGTGCCCTCTCTGAGATCCGCCGCTTCTATGTCCAGAACGGCAAGGTCATCCCCAACTCCTTCTCTAACGTCGCCGGCATGACCACCCAACACAACTCGATCTCGGACAACTTCTGCACCGCTCAGAAGACCGCGTTCGGCGACACCAACTCGTTCTCCTCCAACGGTGGTCTGGTTCAGATGGGTACCGCCATGGATGCGGGTATGGTCCTCGTCATGTCCGTCTGGGATGATCATGCTGGTACGTATTCGATCCCTATACACACGCAACAGTGGCTGAATGCTCGTCGCAGTCAACATGCTCTGGCTCGACTCGGACTACCCGACCACTGCGCCGGCCACCCAGCCCGGTATCTCCCGTGGCCCCTGCGCAACGACATCCGGTGTCCCTGCGACCGTCGAGGCTCAGTCGCCCAACGCCCAGGTCACCTATTCCAACATTAAGTTCGGCCCCATCGGCTCGACCTTCTCGTCCAGCGGCACCGGTGGCTCTTCGCCTGGCACTGGCAACGGCACGCCCCCGGCGGGTGGTTCTGGAGGCTGCTCGACCGCCAAGTACGGTCAGTGCGGTGGCATTGGTGAGCCTCACTTCGTTTGACTGGCTGGGCCGCGGTGTTGAGCGGATCGTAGGCTTCTCTGGTTGCACGACCTGCGCGTCGGGCTCGAGCTGCACTGTCTCCAACGCATGTGAGTGATCTGTACGCCCTCGACACTTGCTCTAGCACTGACGAGAAACATTCCACAGACTACTCTCAGTGCCTCTAAGTTCCCTGCGATCGCGAGGTCGGCCTGAGGGATAAAAGACGCGTAGAGCATTCCCCTCTTTTTCGTACTGTCTGCCCCGGGGTTTGCAGTCGGGGCTGAGTTGTACGATTAGCAAAACTGTCATTCTCCTTGTTACTCACGCAATAAGATGGTTTCGAGACTGACTCCTGTCCAGCGAGATTAATGAGCACGGAGCAGTACCGCAACTGAGCGCCGTGGGACTCTGGATGACGCCCGGCCGGATCAGAAGAGCCCCTTGGGAACTCGATTCTTTCTATCCTTCCACCACGAACAGAGAACGCTCGAACGAGCCACCTCTACTCCATTCTTTCTCGTAGCCGAATGACGACCGCTTCTGCCGCGATCTCACCCAGAGGTTTGAGGGAAAGCAGGTCAAAGCACGCAGACACAGGGGCTAGTGTGGTCGCCATCGTACGTCCCGTCTGTCTCGCATGCAGTAGGTAGCTCTCATATCTGTTACCGCAGAATCGCGTTCCGCTTGAAGTATGGGGCTTGTTCTTATACACGCGATACATGTGCCGTTCTTGAGGGACATCGATCCCCCGGCTCTGTTCCAGGATCCAGTCGTAACCCGTCATTGGCACCATGGGTCGGTCGTCGACGGTTTTCCCGGCGTTGAGCCGCTGGAGGGCGCTGTCACCACGGCCGCTTCCTTTGTCCTGGTCTACAAGGTATTCTATCGCGCCTTCGTACCCTTACTCTATGAGTGCACCCCCATCACGGCGACGAATGCCTGGCTTGTCACTCGTGCGCTGAGATATGGAGCAACCAGTAAGATTGCGTGGTTCAGGCCTCACCGTCTTTCCCTCGGCGGATGCGTACGGCAGCTCGTCATATCGTCGAATGCAGCCGACGGGTGGGCTATGGCTGCACATTTGGACGATCTCGCCTAGCATATACCTAGTCCTCAGGTGTTGATCATGGACATCGAGGATGAAGCGAGCGCTCCCTGGCTGCAGGATATCCTCCTTCGTATTCTTCCTGCATCGCGTTTAAGGAAGCTTGCCTTCCGCAGGCATGCGTTGACCATGTTCCTCGGCAGTCAGATCAAGCGGTTCATCGCCTCGGCGCAAGCACTGCGTACCCTCATATGCGCAGGGAACGGGGCGCACGACGACGACAGACGGCCTATTCCTATCCGTCTTCCTGAACTCCCTAACCTGATCTTCCTGGGTTGCGACTCCTCCATGCTGCTGTCTAGCGACTTTTCCGACCCACTACCGTCCCTGACGCACACACACATAGACCTCACCGCTTTCCAACCGGACATAGCCACCTCTGCTCTCTGGAGGATACAGGGAGATACAGGGGCGGTACATTGAACGGATGTCCATATCCGTCCCAGCTGCGTGGACGGAGCCCGACCCGCTGCTCGACCCGCTTCCAGCTTCCCTAAGTTCACCCACCTTCATATCTCCTCGAATCTTGACTTTCTCGTTCAGGGGCTCATGTTGCGTTCCATACCGTCAACCGTTCATAACCTGGCGTTCACGCACCGTGGAGCCGAGCCTAGCGTGTTGCGACAGCTGATCGAGGCTCTGGCACTTGTTGAGCACCCTCGCCTACAGTGCGTACGCATCGTCGACGAACGCCTTGTCGAATGGATGGTCGAGCACGTAGCGATGGGGCATGACATCAGCGTCTCACGCTTGGACACATGTTTGATTAACGTGGAGAATCGGATGGGCACGTCTCTCCGAGAATTGGTCACGGGAGACTCTCTGTCAAAAACAAGCAGTTCTGTCGAAGAAGCTCTATAACACGCACAATTGCACACACACCCACTAACAATCCTCAAATCAGGTCTACCACATCGTGATATCCGCTTCCGCCTCCCCGAACATACTCGTCTTTTTAACCTCAAATCCTTCCTCTGCCTCCCCCGCCTCCTCTATCCCCGGCCCATCATAGTACTCCGTGAACTCGCGATGTAAGAACCGAAGGATGTGAGTGTTAAGTTGCTCGAATTCGAGTAGGAAGCCGTCATGCCCGTCCGGGGATTGGATGATCACGAGCTCCGCGTCGGGGATGTGCGCTGCAATCTCACGCTGCTCGGATGTTAGGAAGAGGCCATCAGTTTGAACGCCAATCACGAGCGCGCGAGGCGGAAGCCGCATAAGGGCATGTGCAAGCGCTGTGGACTCGTCTGCGCCTTCCGGAGTGCGCCCGCGTGCAATGTCATGTGTATCCATCTTGCGCGTGATGTGGATATAGCAGTTGGCATCAAAGCGTGCGGTGAACTTGTCTCCCTGGTAGCGGAGGTAGGACTGGGCAGAAAAGACGGCCGGCCTTGGTGGTGCTAGGGAGGTTGCATGAGGAGCAGAGTTGCTCTCGTCTGTAGACAGTTGAATGTCCTCTTGAGATGTTCGGCGAGATTGGCGAGATCTGGCGTTGCGGTGACCATCGTTGTGATGGGCAAGAGCATCTTGATCGCTACAAATCATCGGAGAGCCCGGAGGAGTGAGTACCTGCGTCACGCCGACCTTCGATGCCTGCGGCTTGCGACCGAAGCGGCTTTCAAACGAATCTCGTGTGCGGTAAGTGAGGAGTGCGGACATGCGCGCGGCAGCCAGACCGGAAGCAGGCTGCATCTTGTAGTAGCCATCTTCATATCCGGGGTCGCTGTATATGCTCTGGCGCTGAGCCTCTCCCCAGCTGATGCACCACGCAGAATGTCGTGAGGAAGTGGCGATGGGGATGATATGGCGAACGTATCCTTCCGGCGAGCACAAGGGCCATTCCAGAACGCACATTCCCCCCATAGAGCCACCAATAACGACTGCTACGGATGACACGGCGAGGAAGTCGAGGACCTGCTTGTGTAGGCTGTTGTCATCTAGTCAGTGCACGAGCGAATGCGACGAGTGAGAGTCAACACTGACCGGACGTCATCACGAACGGTAGTCGCAGGAAATTCAGGACCGTAAGGCCTCCCAGTTTCAGGGTTTGTGGTTACAGGAGATGCCGTACCGTATGGAGAACCCATGACGTTGGCACAGAAAATAAAGAACCGCGCTGGGTCAAAAGCCTTTCCGTGACCCATAAGAGGTCCCCACCTTCCAAAACAGTAAGTAGAGTGCAAAATGTGAGGCCGAAAGATGTTACCAGTCTTCTACATCCGAGCTACCTGTGAAAGCGTGGCAAATAACCATGACATTGTCACGTGTATCGTTCAGACGGCCCCATGTTTTGTAAGCTACAGGGACGTCGTGTAGGACGACGCCGCACTCCAGCTCGAAAGACGGCACATAGTGAACGTCCTGGTCAATTTGAACGGCAAAAAAAGATGATGACTCCGCCGCCATAGCAGTAGTGCAATATTTATGTCAAACCCGTAGTGGATTGGGGGAGCCGATGTTATGACTCGAAGTCACTGGATGTAGTAGCCAAGGTAGTAGCAGAAGAAATGATGTCTAGTGAGTCTGTCAAGCCCGTGAATATTCCCCAGCGAGTTGGAATGTACAGCTCTAGGCAGTCTGACGGTGTGTGTGCAAAGACGCTGATGAGAGGAGAGGTGTTGGTGCGAAGATGTCGCCATTACGAGACGAGCGAGTTGAGCTCGAATGCGTGGGAGCTGGCGCAGCGGCATGGCACTTGCCGAGACCGCTGTTCAACTTCAGCTCGTCGGACTTGAACACGAACGCCCAACTCCCTCCACGCGCACTTCTCGCTCCTCGCTCAATTTCTGGAGAATAGATAGCAGTCCTGTTATGTCGAATGAATCTTCCGCCTCAGCCTGGATCCTCGTGCCACTCATTGCATCTGTCGGCTTTGGATTCTATGGCTACTTCCGCCGCTACGCTCGGAGCCGACAGCGTCTTATTCCTCCACACAAAGAGCGCGTGGTAATTCTCGGCGCATCTAGGGGGATTGGACTCTCTATTGCGCATAGATATGTAGAGAGGGGAGCGCGTATATGTATTGTGGGACGTGACGTGGTGGAGCTTGAAACTGCTCGCCTCGAGTGCGTTGGGTTGCTTGGCGAGGACATCGGCGAGGATTGGATCGCTAGCTACGTTGCTGACTTCACAAAAGAGAAAGATCTCGTCAGTCTGCGGCACACTATTAGTGACCGTGAGCGGAACTTCATCACGTCAGATATGTTCACGCGTCTGACCGCTCTGCGCAGGATGGGAAGGGTTCGACACGCTCGTTGTATGTGCGGGAGTGTCAGCCACGCGTCCGCTACTTGACATAGCGGGGACAGAGGAAGCGGAGGGTCCAAATTTCGCAGGCGTAAAAAAGGTCGGCGACATCGCGTCCCTGGCGATGAAAGTCAACTACTTGGGCCCGCTGTTATCCGCAGTGACAATGGTCAGCACACCTCCAAAAGCGTTTGTAGCCCCACTGACCGGGCAGAAGATCCCATTTATGGAGCGCACGAGTCGCTCTCCCTCAATCTTGCTTGTGTCGTCTCTCGGAGCTGCCATTCCCGCGCCGACGCGGTCGATATACGGTTCAACAAAGGCGGCATCTCTTGCGCTCTACCAGGCCCTCGCTATCGAGCATCCCAAGATCACGTTCACGTACATCCTCCCATCGACCGTGCAAGGCTCGTTCCGCGCGTCCGCGGTGGACGCGGAGCCTCAGGAAATGAACACCGCACCAGCAGAGCAGACAGCCAGTACTCTTCGGTATGAACGAATAAAGAAAGAGCCAGCGCTCACGACTGCAGGTTCTTCTGTAGAATTGGTTCCGGATAGTTCAGATACAACTGCCGATCCAAGGCCACGGTCGCACGGCTTGACAAGGGAGGCTGTGGCGAAACGCTGTGTTGCCGCGATCGATGCTCACGAGAGAGTTGTCTTCTACCCTCCATTCTACGTTTACGCACAGCTCCTTTATTGGTTTTGGCCTTCTTTCATCGAACGCCAAGCTGCGAAGAAGTACGGCTTTACTGCGCAATAGGGTAGGCTTTCGGAGGACGCTCTATATGTACTTGTATGGGTGCTGAATTTCTATTCGAAACACAGACACTCGTACAGATTCGATTGGTTGTACGCTGAAATAATGTTTACCTTGTACTGCACATCCGGCGCTTCAGCTGCCGCCGCTCTCTATATCGTACAGGTATTCCATGGCTCCTACATCGTATCTTAAGCAACATAGTAAAACAGTGTACGGTCGTCGTCGTCCCGCCTTAGATACTCTCCCTCAACGAGAGAATCAATGCGTTGTTTGATGCTAGCGATGTCCGGCGCGAAGTGTTTCCGGACCGCTTCGATCGTCTGCGTCTTAATTTCCTCGTAAGTCAGCTGCTTCTTCGCCTTCATAATGCGCACGATCGCGGCGTCGAGCAGGTGCTTGCGGTCGCCCTCAATGGCCTGTTGAGTGCGCTTCGATTCTTCGGGCTAACGGTAAGGTTAGCGGCGCGAAAAGGGAAAGAGAGGTAACAACGAACTGTCTCCTTGGCCTGGATAGAGTTGATGTGCACCGTGTGGAATGGGTCCTGGAACTTCTCATTAATCGCGAACTTGTCGTCGTCGTCGACATCTCGCCCAGGAGGCAGCTTCTTGAGAACACGCTTCTTCCCGCACGCAAGACTCTGCAGCGTGCGACGCATCTCGGCATCCGCTACCAACGATATCAGCAGGGCACGACACAGAAGTGAACCACCTACGAATTGCCAGAGTCGCGAGGATCTCTTTGTAGGTGAGTTCCTTTCCCTCAGTCGGGTCGACATCTTGGAAAAGAAGGAGGACGGCGGCCTGGAAGAGACTGACAGAAAGATCCTTTGTCTTATCTTGCACTTTCGACGCACTCAGGAAGCGCGCAGTTAGTGTAGCGGTACCAAGAGCATGATTCCACTCTAGTTTGCGTCCCTTGTGTTTCTCACTGTAGAATTTCTCAAAAGCTGCTAGCTCCTGCTGCATCTACAACCAATTCGTGACATTGAGCCAGGAAACTTGGACGAAAGGAGTGGCACCTACGGCAAGTGGAAGGTGAAGGCTGCTTTGTTGCCGGCCCGAGAACGGCCATACACTTTGTTGCAGGATCATGACGTTCAGCTTGAAAGCATTGCTACCTTCCTGGTGGCGGTCGTGATACTCGCGCATCATGTCGCGCGAGAGCATCAGATCGCTGAACATCTGGTCGCCCATACTGAACTCGGGATCATATTCTGCGCCTTGTTCAGCACATACATGGCAAACTCAGGATTGCATAGCTCACGCTCTTTAAGTTTTTTGAGAACGGCTTTCTCGAAGTCGTCAGAGGCACTGCGTCCGAGCAGAAGGCGTCTTGACAAAGAGCGATGATAGAAGGTCCGGAACACGTCCTTGTCGTCTGTAAACCGATATAATGCAAGCACGGAGTCCAGCTTCTTGCCAAATTCTTCGTCGCTGGCGCCCTCATGGCCTTTACGCATGAGGCGGTCGACATGCTTTGCGAGCATTTCTGCTGGTGCTCGTCGTCGTGCCAGAAACCCGGCGGTGAAGCCGTCCGTCAATGCGTAGGCATAGTTGCGAAGAGGGCCCCTGAAAGATCCTTCCACGGCCGCATCGCACACCCTTTTGAACTCGAGGAGTCGGTCTATCATCTCTTCGTTACGAGTGACATCCTTGACGATGGCACTGACGTGCTCTCGAACAGCGGATTTGAAGGCTTCCACCAGAGTCGCGTCCGCGCCGGCACGGAGCAACAGATCGTGCAGTTTGCGTAACTCCTCGATATTTTTTTCATCGAGAAGCTTTCCGACCACTGACATTGTCCTGTGTCATACGGTTCCTTTTTTGAGGGTAACGTGGTAGCTTACCGCCCCGCGCTAGCCATCCCGCGTGTCCGTCTATCAAGCCGGTCTCGGCGGCATTCCTAGCAGCCGCGCGGCTGCTTACAGGGAGGATGGCCTCCGCACGATCGACCTCCACTTGCACCATCTTGATACAGTCCCTCAGGAAAACCTGAGGGTCCTTATACTTCGAGAATTGTGCCGCGTAGTACTCGCGCGTGCACTCGAGGTAGACTGACTCAAATAGTGCACCATAGAGATTGTGCATCTTCAGGTGTCGAATGACACGAGGGATATATTGCCGCCCCTCATAGGGGGCACTGGATACAGGTCAGCTGCCTTGCACTAGAGAAACAAAGATGACAAACCCTGTCTCATGCTCTACTTTCAGCCAGTCTTCGATTGCAGGCTGGAGACGCCCTTGGAACTCAGGGCCCCGAAGAACGCCATAACCCAGCTTTTCCTTGGCTACCGTACTGTCCAAATCAGGGTCACCACTTATCCACCTAACATCATCAAACAGCTCAGCTCACCGAATACTTTCTCCGGGTAAAATCTGTGCAATGTATAGACGATCAAGGAAGGCCAGTGCGCCCTGGATGTCGTCGACGTGCGCTTCATAAGCATCTAATAGAGGTGCTAGTCGCTTGAACAAGCCAGCATTCGATTCGTCCCGGATTTCCTTGGGAATACGGGTCACCGCCCTCTCAAGCTGAGCCTTGAGCTCCGCAAAGAGATCCTCAGATCGATCCGTGCTGACTACCACATGGCGCGTGACGGCGTAAAGTCGCTCGCGCGAGAGAGGCGCGAGATCAGCGGAGGTGCTTTCTCCTAAGAGTATGCGAATGGAAGCCTTAGCTTGGCGAACGAGGATATCGTTGTCTGAGGATGGCCGGGCTAGAATGACTTTTTGTTAGCGCTTTTATTCGAATGTGAAACGAGCGTAATGTGAAGCCAGCAGCCACGACCTAAACTCCGTAGCGTGTGTAATCGCCTGAGCTCTCCAGAGTTTCGTAGTGAAAGTACGAGAATATTCGGATGGATGGACGTTGATTACGTGCGGTAGAAGGGGGCGATAAATGACCCAAAGTTACTTGATACCGTGAAGCATGCCCCTTCCCAGCTGCTATCGATCGCCTTTGCTCTCAACTTTTTCTCGCAGCATAAACCCGTAGTTCACCTCAAACAAAAACCCCCGTGCGTGAATACCCTTCCGGTCCGAAATGCAACTCACGAGGATCTAATCCAGCAATTTGTAAGCGCGCGGGTCCAGCCTGAGAGCGGTGATGCACTGGAGAGCTATGATTTCTCGACGAAGAAGCCGAATCTGCATCTACGGATAATTTGGCGACTTTGTGACGCGTAGCTGCCTCGTCGCGTGCTAAAGACACGAGAGAACGGAATGCTGAGCTAGACGAGCTCGGCAGCTCGAGTAGAGAGGAGAGTTCGACCATGGATAGGCGCGTCTATTAAGAACAGAGCTTGTGATACCCGGATACGTGTCGAGATAGTGACGATCGACGCAGCGTAAGCTGTCGATGTGAAGGTGGGTAGGAGACTGCCGTCACCGTCAGCAGCGACGAGGGGCTGGCGGTGGGTCGATGACGTCAGCAGGTCTTTGTCATCCGAACCTTTTGAGGAATGCTCCCGAAACCTCAAAAGACTAGGCTTGCTCGCACTCACTGCGGGAAGACACGTATTATGCACAATGTCTTCTACATTTCAAAGATCGTCTCTACAGGTCTCTTTATTGTAACAGACGGTATAAGTACTAAGACTTGACAGGAAGACACAAGATAGGCGCGGAAAGATGAAACTATCTGCGTTACAATGGAGTATCGGCCAACCAATGTCGAACGAGATGTAGGGCCTCCGCCGGCTTGTCATAAGGCACCTATACAGCTATTGCTCAGTGGCGAGCTCCCTAAAGTAGTGTTATGTCGCGACGCACCATGTGACCCGCAGCATTGACCGTTGCGAAAGCGAGTCCGTTTGCTGAGCGCGTCTTGCCAGCGACCTTCCCATCGACCTTCCAGTCGCGTAGCTCTTGAGCAGCGAACTCTGTGCGTCCACTCCAGTCCAACCGCAAAGTCCAGCGTTCATTTCCAACCCAATTGCAGATCCAGTCGTACGTCCCAACATATATTAAGACGCGTACGCCACGCTCTAGGAGGGCGCCGACATAGACCGATGAGTCGTGCAGGCCGTCTTGTGTAAGAGCAAAGGCAGAGCCGACCCTATCGCTGCAAGCAGAGAAGCTCGCAGCATGCGAGTCTACGCCGAGCTCAGAGCGGACGTCGAGACGTAATAGATAGTTGGTGATCTCCCTGCAGAGAAGAGCATGATTGACAGTGGAAGAATAAGGACGACAAGTACCTTGTGACTGGGTAGCAAAGGTCATTGATGTCTTCGCACTGCTGAGTGATATCGTATGGGTTCAGACCTATGCTTCGCCATTCACAGAGTGCCTGAGAGGGAAAAGCGCAGGTCATACCTGTCGCATCGAAAGGACCCATAAGCTCATTCTCACAGAAACTATTGATTGAACCGCAATTCATATCATCGTAAGTGTCGATACACCACTTCTTGTATCCGATCTCGCAGCGTCGCAGAGCCTTCTTCATGCGGACACACGTACTAAGAAATGATAAAAATCGGGTCAACAGGACCGAAGAGACACGGAATAACCTGATATCAACTACAGGCTTCGTGGAAGCGGGTGTGCAAGTCATATCATAATACGACAGAAGTGTATCCAGCGGCTCAGTGAGACCGTTTCCTAGATAGCTGGTCAGGTTCCCGCCAAAGAACCGACGTAGGCAATACGCACCAACCATGATAGAGGTTAAATTGACAGGCTCGAAGCCATTCTGGACGAGCAACACATTGTGATCATACACAGCCGAGGCGAAAAGCGGCACGTAACGCCCCTATACAAACTTAAGATAACAGCCGAGGAAATCTGTGAGGATCAACTGACGCCGTATGATTCGCCAGCCATGTGGAGTGCCCTGCCCTTGAACTGTGAGAAGTTTTCAAAGAACATGGCTATGAAGACAGCAATGTCCTGAGCCGCAGCCTCCGTTGTGCCCTAACTAGACTCGTTATAAGTCTTCCGAATAAACCGAGCCGACTTACGACGCTCTCTCCAAACTCGGAGTAGGAAAAGCCAACATTGATCGGTTGATCAACGAAGAAGATATTCGCATTGGCGTTCCATCCGTGATCCCACACTTTCGGCCCCTCTGTTGCGTTCGTTAAGCGGCAAGGCCCATTCTCCATAAAAAGACCGAGAGACGAGGAGCAACCAGGGCCTGGGAAAAGTCCTGAGACAATAACCATAGCAAAGTCAACAATAGTTACCGCCGTTGGTCCAGAAAATCATATCGTCCGTTGCAGGGTCGTTCCTACTCTCAAAGAAGTAGAAGAAGATGTGACGAGCTTCCATGTCAATATAGCCAGTGTAAGACCTATGTTGCTTTAGTATCTATTGATACAGGTTTCAGGAGGAGCGTACTTGACCGTTGGGTCGCAGAAATCCGTTTCCTTGATGCGCGCACTGTATGCTGGGAAGAGAGGATGAGAGAACGTCGTAAACGTGTCAGAAGATACGGCCTCCAGCGATCCGACACGTGTAAATGTTTCATGGTCAGAGCCGTATGCGTTGGCCGGGATGGATAAAGGGTCTTGAGCGGTAAATGCTTGAGTGAATGGTCGCCAAGTCACGATCCTAGGCGGATCACGAGGGACAACAGTTCGACTTTCGGCTCCAGTGACCGATAAGACAGAGGCACTAGCCAAGCTAACTACGAAGGGAAGAGCGGCTGTAAACATCCCTCCCAAAGTCCTATCGCCCCTTCGGAAAACAGAAATTTGGGGAACTAGCTAAGATGTTGTCGAAAGAGACGGTAGCAAGAGGAAGGAAGCTACCTTTTCCGGGGAGAGCTGTCAGGAATCACGCGAGGCGGTATGAGCGCTATAGATAGGCCTCGGCATTTTCCGGCGCCAGCCTTCACGCGGTTCGCGAGCTATGACGATCGTAAGCGTTCGGAAGAAAGCGACAACGATGTCTGCTCACTCCTGGGGAATCGCAGTTGAAAATTATGACAAAAACGATTATAACAAATAACGCGATATCCAGTAGGAGCAAGGAGGGCGGTTGTGGCGGAGACTACGATAGTCCAAGCGGATAGAATAGGATATAAGGATATCGCTCGCTTATGTTGTAGCGCTTAAGGCTAAGCAGACCGAGGACCGGCGTGCGGGCGCGATTGAGGCGGAGGAATGCTTATTGAAAGAGGTATGTTACTTTCACAGTCGTCCCTAAGTCCCATGCACCACTTTAGCGATGTCGGAGGGTGGTGTGTAGCAAGGAATCATAGCAGAGACCCCGGTGTGCATAGAGGTATTCAAGGATTTAAACACCGGGCATCATTGTTCGGATTGAAGAACTCACCATACACCTTTCTTGTTTCTCAAGCTGTTTCTTTCCTCCCTAAGCCCTCGGCGCCATCGTCGGGGCTTCGCCCTGCTGACGTTACTCACTTGATTAAAGAAGAAGGGAGAGGACGGGAGTCACGAGGCCGTGCGATGCCAGCCACGTGTTCTATCGTAGATCGACGTAGATAACAAAGAGTGTACAGTATGCGCAAGGCGCGTCGCCTTTCGTCTACTGTGCATGTGGACGTCCTTCGACAGCCGCGTGCTCGCACCCTTTTCCCCACCCATCTCCCTTTCGCCTCGTGAAAACCACGGCACTTCCTGTTTTTTACCGCTCGCGCAACATGCTGGGCAACCCATTCTCGCCCGCGTTGCCTCACCGCTGAACGTGAAGCAGCTTGGACCCGTGCCCGGGCCCCCACGATACCTCAACTCTCCTAAGAAAGGCCTTGAGACCTGCGCTCCCTCGAATTCAGCCTAGTTTTCCGTCAACCGGATGAACATTGACATAATCTATGAAACCCGGCGTTATGCATGACGAACTTTTGGTTGTAAATGTACGGTACCTGAAACTCATCACGCTGGGCGCTTGGGACTTGTGCTGCTGAGCTGTGCAGGCGCTTCTCGGTCCATTGCAAGCAGGAGGCATCTATAGAATAAGTTATGCCTTATTTATCAACTATCAAATGCGTGACATCGACCTCATGTGCACTAAAAGCGATCCCATGCGTCTACGAGACCGGAGGTTTAGAGTCTCGAGAGCCGACAGAAACGGCTGTACACAAATACGACTTGAAGCAACTTGAAGGTTGCAATTGCAGGCAAGCAACCTTCAGCTCAAATCGCCGCGGAAAATGGCTTGGAAAGCGGTAGTGTTAGTCCTTTCAACACACACGATCTTTAATGGCCTGTACGATGCTGCCGTTGAGGGGAGGAAGTATTCGTCACTCGTTCGTGTGGAAGCGGGTCCTAAAGCCGCACGCGAGTTGTGATCGAGTGATCCGTCACACACACACATCAGGAAAACCCCAAATACCGGATTCAAGTAGAACACGATGGATTCCGCCTGGCATCCGCGAGACATACAGGATCGGACCAGAATATACCAGAGCATGTCAGACACCTACCTTGGGCAATCAAAACCTCAGTGGAGCTGACGCAGGAGGTGTTGCATCGTCATCAACTGCAGTCGCCGTGATCATGATGCTGATCGGCGCGTGCATGCTCGTATCTCCTCAACACCGGCGTCACGGTGGTGTATCTTGCTCTAGAGTCTATCCTCTCAGCGAATAGCCATGTATAGAAGACCTCGAAAGCGGTGCAACATGTGTATGTAGTATACAAGCGAGCAGGCCGTAAGTCACGACTGTTCCAGCCGGGTCTGAGAAGTTAATACACAGTAAGATACGAATGCTTGTCCAGAAATGGGTTGACACGAAACTGGGAACACTGCTCGAGAACGTTAAAGCTAGTCCACTCCTGCGGTGTGGAATTCCCGAAAACAGGCCATAAGTGAACGCTCCTCTTGATCGACGATACAGGGATGATGGATGCCTCTCGGAATTCCCGACCCTGAACGCGACGTATGGATCGTGATACTCGATAGGTGCCGTCGTCCGGACTGGGTGCAGAATGAAAGGGCGTGAACCACTCAACGTAGGCAAGGTGCTCAGAGGGGGGCGGTCGTCCGGGTACATCAAACAACTCTTGCCTGATATGTGCAGGCAGCTGGAAGACGGCGCGAATTTGTGCGACTCGAGCCCCTATAGCATGCTAAGCGTCGTGAACGCAACAATGCAAGAAACACGTACCTGCTACTCCGTTCCCACTACTGTCGCCCATGTCAACGAGACCTGTATCAAATCTACCCGGTACCACACGACCTCTCTTGTCTTCTGTTGCCGGCCGGACATGAATAGCATCGCGCTCCTCCACACCCTCCTCGTCTTGATGTGCGTCGTGGTTCCAAAACTTGATGATATGAAAGACTGGTACCTTGGTCACCGGTATGCGAAGCTCGTTGGCTTTTCGAACTCGTGTCTGCCGCGACATGCCCGGATAGTTGTATTGAATAACGTAGTCTGCGAGCGCATCACCAAAATCCACGGCGCCATACTCGTCAGAGAGCTGATCAAGAGATGCAGTGGCTGAGGGAAATTTGGTCATTTTGATACGCATGCGAGCTGGGGAAGTAGGGACAAGGGAAGTGAGTGGTGGATGACCAGACGTGCGCCATCTGATGAATGCGGCATGATCAGCAACCTTTTCCCGCCGTTCAAGCCATGTTGTCATCTGTGGGTAGTACTCTTTGTGGTTGCTAGCATTGTAGGCTAACTTTGCAAAATCGATGTGAAGTCGTTCGGTTTGCTCCGTGTTATAATTATCAGTGGTTCCAAAAAGCTCGATGCTGGGGCGATAATGGTGCATGGCGTGAAATTTGGGAATGTTGAAGTCGGATCGAATACCAAGATCAATGAAAATTTGCTTGTCTGCGTGGAAGCGCTCAAGTGCGTCATCGAGCTGATCGAGCGTCTCGCTTGAGTGAACAGGGTACTGTGCAATGTACACAAAATCAAGAGCAGCACGTGTGGCACGCACAAGGGGAGCGGGGTTATGATTTTCAGGTAATGGGAGGTCAAGAATGAGACCTAGGAGGATACGGCACATATGCTTGTGCTCAGTGCCTGTGACACGTGAAAGGGAGGATATGCCCTTGGTGAAATGAAAGGCGTTATGATTTGGAGGCATCCGCCGACAGCGTGCATCAATTTCTGCGGCACCATAGGCCTGTATCAGCCATTCAACAAGATGCTTGATAACGCCCTGTAGCAGCTGATGGAGTATATCTGGTGTGATAGAGAGGTATATATTGGTGAGAGGCAAGTGCTCCCAGAATGGATGGAATGTGGGTCGCAGTCGAGCGGCGTCACAGGCAGTATGGAATATAGAAGGATCGCCATCTTCGAGGTCAAAAACATTGAGGACCTTTTCAAGATCCCTGTTCGGAAAATTGATGTTGTCGCCAAGCTGAGCTTTTGGTACTATACATTTTGGGCAGTCGCCATAGATCGTAGAAGCAACAAGCACCTGCTCTGGGTAGTCGCCAACAAAGGTAGCATAGATTGGATGACAACGTCGCCAAACACCATCCCCACTTTGCATGGCAACACCTTCTGTCCCTGCTGTCTGAAGTGATGCTGTTATGCGCCGCATGCATTCATGAAACAAGTTGGACAGCGCTCGACGACGTGCAGTCTTGTTCTTTATGTGATCAAGCTTTGCCGTGGGAAGGTATGCCACGAGGATCTGGGCACGACGTGACGGCTTCCGGCGAATATCCTTAGAAATGTTGCCAATGGTTAGATAGACAGGATATGCAGTTTTGTTGCGAAAGACAGTGAGCTGTGTTTTATCTGAGGAGAAAATAAGAGGGATGATCGTTGCTCCAGGCTTCTTATGTTCAAGTTCCATCTAGGAAAGCCATAAGCCGTGATACAAGGCAGCATAGTTAGATACCTACTTGCTGGGCCCACCACCACTTCCCAGTGTTCATCTCAGAATAGACACGGATGACGCGATCCGGATCTTTATAATGACGCTCCGGGGAAAAGACAAGATATGGGACAAACTCTGCATCACCATAGATTGCGCGGATACAAGTAATAATGTCACGTAAATATATCTCAAACGACCGGTTGCCGATCGTTACCTCCTCCATGCGAAACTTGGGGCGATCAGGGAGCTGCTTATCAACAATATCGTTGAGCTGAGTAGCAGTGCGAAAGGAAAGGTCGAGTCGTTTAGCTAACTAGGAAGTGACACGTAAGCAGAGGGACGAGGAGACCGTGACATCATGCTGGTTAGAAGACGTACTCCTTCCATCTGTAAGAGCTCAGTTACAGCAGAAGAAGTTGGTCCACGAGTCTTTGCCCAGTATGCGAAGCACCAATCGAGCTTAGATTTGAACGGAGCCCAGATATTCCCGGAATCAAGACCTGCACGACGCTCCTCGTATGCAGAGCTGTCCCCTGTATCATCGGAAGGAATTGGTGCACCTGCGCGCGGAGATGGGAAGGGATCAATGACCGGCTGGTCCCACAACCTTCTCTCACGCCGTGCTCGCTCATTTTGGGTGGATGAAGATGGAGAGTCGTGTACAGCACCCTCCGAGTCTAAGGATGGAGGAGCAATCTGATGTTCGGGTATAGTAGGTGTACTGGAGGTAGGCTGCGGCGACGACAGCGGTACAAAGGCTAGAGATACATGAGATATGGTATTTATTGGATGCACTAGTACAGAACGTACGACGTTCTGAGCTAGGATCATCTTGGGAGGATTGAACGTTCGTCGGACCGTGACCAGATGCCAACCTTGCGACTGTTGGCTCGTGAAAGGGCTCAGAAAGTTCTTCAAAAATTTGTGCATCATGCTCCACAGAATTGCTCTCGGCAAGACCGCCATCGTGAAGAGAGGAGATAGGATCGGGAGACGGGGGACGAGAGATGGTTGTACTGGCCACGCCTACTGGCACCACATCAGCCTCGGGAGGCAGACCAAGGTCGTCAGCCGTGTAATCTGTGCCAAAAAAGTCGCCGGTAAAAGGCTGCGGTGCTGCTATCTCCGTTTGTTTATCGTTGTTGCTGCCCTCTGCGGCTTCTGAATCCCCGAAGAGTTGTAGTAGCTCGGCACGCTGAGCCTCGAGGCATTTTGGATTGGTAGTAGTACGAAAATGTTTGCTCAACCCAGACAAAGTGGGGAAGCTTTTTTGACAGCCATGGCAAGCTGGCATTGTGAGAGCAGGAGCAGGAGCAGGGGCCGTGCACGCCTTGGCGCACACTATACGTTCCGAGTTGATATCGATGAGATTGGTGCGACCGACACTCACGTCGTTGTTCCTCCCATCTCCAGGTTTCTCGCCTCGCTCGATAAACACCTGATCGGTAAGTCTTCGGCTCCTCTGTCCTGCCTTCCCCTCGTCTTACATGCATTCACCTTTAAGAGCTCAGGCTCATTGTCTCCTCCGCCCCCAAGAACGTCTAGTCTCACAGATCTTGCCACAGTGCGGCACGCCTTTCATCTTACTGGCACTATCCCCGCCGGATCCTTTTGCCGCCAAAGCACTGGCAATTTGTTCGTTACGGGTCCAAATGCCCATCCCGCCATGTTAGTCCCAGATATTGCATCCCTGCACGACACTTGTCGTCTCCAGCAGGTCCTCGCTGCGCCGGACCTCGACCCAGCTGCCATCCGGGAGCTCTCTTACGACATCATCCTTCACGTTGGCCAGTACCCCTGCTGTCTATCTTTTCATCATGATTACGACTCCCGCCTTTGCTTCCGCGCTCCTGCCCCTTGCAATACACCCTCCTACTCACATCCGCTGCGCGATGGCCCGTCATCGCCCACTCTTCTTCCGGCCTGTTACACACCACCTGGTGCGTACGTTCCATTATATGTACGTGCTGCTCTACCACTACACCGTCGGCAGACTCTTCAGCGGACTCCCTGGCACATTTGTACCCCTCGAAAGCCTGGCGCACGCACCTCGCGTCCGAGTCCGTCATGCTCTTCAGCCCTCCCGCCACACCCTCTCTCTGTCCATCAGCGCCCCAACCATCCGGGTGGCCCGGAATTCCGCCTCAACTCCGCAATCTTTTCCGTGACCAACTCAGGGAAGGACTGGCACGCTGCCGCAAGTTCAGCACGAACACGGCGCTAAGACAGTCCACGCACGCACCATATGCCGACTCATGCGGCACACAAGTCCGAGGAAGCGCACACCAACCTTATCCGAGGTCGAAGAAGCTTGCGAACTGCAGCTTGGCGCCGGGAGTTTCCGTGTGGCAGCACGCCGTACTGCGCCTCGTGCCGCTTCTTGTCGTCTGCGTCTGCGCCGTCGCTGCCGTCCTCACCCTCGTCCTCTGGGCGCAACACGAAGCGATGTGGATAAATGATGCAGCGCAGGTACGAGTTGCAACCTTCGGCGTCGCGATAGGCGGCATACTTGCATGCCAGTACGGCGCGGGTGAAGGTCGTGGTGTGGCCCGAGCCGGAGGAGACGGAGTGTGGCGGGAGTGTAGGGAGGGATGCGTTCGGGTGAGGATTTCGAGCCCAGGTACTCACTTGGGGTGTAGCGCAGATGCGAGTGGAATGCGGAGGAGATGGAAGCATGAGAAGGTATAGGAGAGCAAGGGACCGGAGTGTGCAGGCGAGCGTGAGTAGGCGGCCGACGGCGTGACGACTCGGAGGAGGATGCGCCCGCCCCACGAGGCAATCTGAAACAGCGTAGTGATCTCCGTGCACGCAACTAATAAGTAGTTAGGTAGTCGCAACGCTTGCGCTCGCTTACCCAACCTCACCTTTGACGTAGCAATCCTAAACTCCGAGTCCGAGCCAATACTAGACTTCCATCTGTCCTCGACGTTCGTTTACTTTCTTTCCCTTGACCTTCTACTTTCTCTCTCTCTCTTCTATCTATACTTCGTGCTCCAGCTCACCAAGGACCTGTTTTCGACTGCACGTTATGTCTCAGCGCAAGGCTTCACGATGGGATGGCTTCAGCCTTCAACAGCTCCAAGATGCCCACGCCAGTCGAAATAGTAGCGGACTCACACCCGGTGAGAAGGCATCGCTTACCAAGGCTCTGAAGAAAGCGGAGAAGACCACCCATTCTGAAGCTCCTCTCTCGGGTGGTAGCTCACAGCCTGAGACTAGTGAGCGTACGAGCCGTCACAAACGAGCTGCGTCAAATGAACCTGGTGCGAACTCTGCTTCCTCCACCAAGAAGCTTAAGTCTACGACGCATGCAGGTAAGCCAAGTGCAGCTCCACTTCTTCACACTCTCAGCTGCATTTTTTTTCTGACAGCACCTCGTCCTCGTCCTCGTCCTCCACAACTTGGTCTTGATGGCCTCGGAGACGTTCGAGGAGTTTCTCAAGCCTCTGAATCAGTCGTCGCCCATACATTGCCGCCAAATACCACCCTACAACAACCTGCCAGTGCTACGTGGAACGACCGGCGCATTGCACCTGTATTTGAGGCGGGTAGTGATTTTTTTCCAGCAATGACTTGGCCTGACTATCAGTTTCAGGAGGATTCAGAAGGCGAACGCAACACAACACAGCCCAACGAGGATATGGAGGAGAAAGACGACGAGAATCACGTCCAAGCTGACAAAGCTGCTGCTCGCTCTGAGCCAACGAAGTTCCAGCAGGCTGTCGAGCAGCTTGAGGTCTGTTCTCACTGTTCGCCTGCCAGTTATATGGCTGACGGCTCAATGTCTCCGCTCTTTACAAACTCAGCGCCCTCCATGGAACCTCTTGTCGTCACTTGCAGAAGATGACCAGCCCCTCGACACGAATCTTGCTTTCGCTGAGAACTTCACCCACCCGGATGCTGCTGGTGGCTCGGGCGTCAACAAGGATCCTTGTGAGCTCAATGTGAGTCACGCGCAACAATATTTCTTAACAATGCTGATAAGATATGCTAGTCTTGGTCACTGCCTCCTAAGCTCAGGTCGCTTCAGCTCATTAGCGAAGATACTCAGCCAGCACAGTGTCTTTCTGCAGGCGAGACGTCATCCGGCCATGTTCAAGTTCTTCACGACCCTGTCACGGACGTGCACACCGGGATGACCGGTGTCACACGTACCATGCCAGGAATATGGACATCGTCTTCTGACATCCAAGCCATGCAGCCATATGGGCACCCGGCGGCGTCTTCGTTCACAAGGACTGGTTTCATAGCATCTGCTCCCGTACGTGAAGGTAGCCTGCTCAGAACAGGCGAGGTGTCGTCGGTGGAGACCAAGCCGGATGTCTCAACGCAGGTAGAACCTTGGCCGGCGTTCACAGACATCATACGGACTGCCTCGGCCACAATGAATGGCAGCAGACGGACAGTTGTCAACTTGCTTGCACAGAGCCCGCAAATTGTCCGGCTGGTTAAAGCATCCTACCCGTTCATTGCCCATCATATATACTTTGTTAGCGCTTTTCCGGGCGACCAGACTAGCAAGGTCGTCCGATCTGCTGTTGTCGCAGCAGTGAAGGCAGGTCAGCCTGACACCGATGTTTTTGCCCGACGGATGGCGCAAGACCCGGGATATGCTTCCCAGATCGACTCCATGGTATGCCGCGCTGCCAAATTCACACAGATACGAGCTTACTGTCTAATATAGGCAAACACCCATGTTCCATATCTTCGCAAGTGCTTCAAGGAGCATGCTGAACTGCTTGTTCCAATACATTATAGCCTCCCATTAGATACGGACGAAGCCTTTGAACGCAAGATGGAGACGCTCATCCACGGTAACGCATTTATTTTCCCATCTTCTCATGTGAGTACGCATCCTACCGCTTTCTACTGTCTAACATCTGCACATTTCTAGAATGGGAACACTACAGTCATCAATCGTGGAGAGCCTTTCCAAAACAGTATCGGAATAAAGCTACTACAGCGCGTCTTGACTCGTGACTTTGTCGAAAAGAACAACTCGCACTTCTCGTTTGTCCGAAACGCAGATACCGGGAAACAGGAGTACGAAGTACCATTGCCACTGCTTGGAGTTGCCTACTCTGCGGTGTGTATCTACCCATCATTGTGATTCGCCTCAGGACTGACTCTACCGCACTAGGTTTATAACACTCTTGATAACTACAGGCGCCTGGGGCTCAAGCCGAAGAAGCTCCCAGTCAATTTTTCTGCGGATGCTATACCTGAAGTCTATGTCGACATCCTTGCCACCTTAGATCTCTTACGAGACAATCGTAGCGAGGCAGCTGTGCACAAGCTCTTGCACGGCCTTTTTCTGCGTGTTGTGTACGCTTTATTTATATATTCCTGTCACGTTCCCTTCGACTTTGCCTAATGTGATCCTTAGTGCACAGCCAGCTCAAGATCGGCCCAAGACAAGCACAATCATTGATTTCAGCGCTATGGAATGTGATTAACTAACTATGCAGGTCTCGCCAATTGACCCGCCGTGCCCGGGCCCATATTGCCCTCTAATATAGTACTATGGCTGACTTCTCCGACGCGACAAGCATTCTCGGCACCTTTCCCCTTCGTCAACGATCATTTTGTCTTCTAATTGCATACCCTTTGTTACCGGCTACCTAATAATCATCTCACTACTAGTACTGCAGCAGCTGACTCCAATACTAGTAGTACCTTGTATCTCACGCATCTCTGGTAGTACATGCTAATACTGTTGTCGCGCAATCCATTATTATGGGTATTTCCCAGATCTCACGCCACCCGGGCCCTGTCGCAATCATGGATGTGTGCTTGGAAGCATTCCAAATAACAGACGGATTCATGACAAGATAGGTACAGAGCTAGGGTAACAAGAACGTCAAGATAGGATAGTTTGTGCAGAGTAGTATGGAATCCATGGACTGTTCGACAGAGTTTCGACTAGTACAGGAGGTGGAAGAAGCGGATTATGCCTAGAGGATGGCTAGATTCTGCGTAAATTTATTTACGTCCAACACGATAATGTTGAACTAGTTCAACTACCAACTCCGTGCGAAGAACGTTCGGAATTTGAGGGGACGAACCGGAGTACGCCAGATCTTAGACTCTGCGCCTACTCCGTTCCCTCTGAACGATTTCCGACGACGTCCGATATGAATCCGATATTTGGGGTTTTCCTGATGCACACCATGGCTAGCAGGATCTGCTCGGAGAGCGAGGGTCTACAAAGCAGCTGACCGCCGCGCCCAGTTCGATAGATTCACACGGACCGCCTGCTACCGTGGACAAGACAGTGCACTTCGCGCCTATGACGGCCGTCTTCCGGAGCCATCGGTACTAGTTCCCACCTTCAAATGTGACAGAATGCAGATCGTCATTAAGAAATTATATATCGACGCCTTGCTGGAGCCAACGAAGGGTAGAGACGTATGTAACGGTACTAGGTACATTGCGCAACACTTTGCATCGGTGATTAGGACGACCCAGTTGCGGATCAGTGCCGTACGACAAATTGTTTCGTCTTGTTGAGATGCTCTATCGTCGCATCGTCAAAGCCTAGCTCCGCCTTCACGAGAGCAGGAGGACTGAGAGCGAGCCACTATCAAACGTAACATGAGATGTGAAAAGTGCTGTCAAAGTGCATGACTTACCTGGCTCAGACTGATGTCCTCGAATGTGTCTGTGAAACGCATCAGGTTTGTGGCTTTCCTCGTGAACTGGGGTTAAAAACCTGTCTTAAAGATCTCGAGGAAGTGCAGGGTATCGTTGCCGACATTCTCGACGTAGTGACCTTAATGGCGAGTCAGTATGGGGCGCTAGGTGGCGGGATTATCAACCTGACCGAATGCGGTGGGGACGTATCCCACATCACCAGCCTATGGCCAGAGGGATCAGACGAGATGCACGTGCATAAGCAAAGGAGGAAAAACTGACCTGATAGTCGAACGTACGAGAGTTCGTCTGTCCAGCAAAGAGAGTGACACGCGCTTGACCCGAGCTTGGGAAGGGTTAGTGGGTAGGACTCGTGGAAAGGGTAGGCATACAGGTAGAACGTCCACTCGTCTTGTGTGGGATGCCACTGGTAGAAAAACTCGTCAATGCGCTGGAACGCGATAAGAGACGGCTATCATACATGAAGTTCACGAATTGCTCCTGGTTCAACAGTTACCTCAGCCGCAGCAATAGTCTTCGAAACCTTGAAGGTCGACGAGTCAACAATCTTGATCGTTCCCCCGTCGAGCTGCGTGGCGGGAAGCTTCGAGAAAGGGAAAGTGAAAGGATTAGGTGGTGCGCCCTGGGGATCCTCGACGGCCGTGGCGTTGTCCAACGGGACCGCTGCAAGCAAACTCTATTTTGGGACGGAATTCAAGCAAGCGAGATACTTACGACCCGGGAAAATATACAACTCTTTTCCTGGAATATGGGCGAACGCGGAAATATCAGTTTGGAAGCTTTTGGACAGAGCCTCCATCGGGACATGTGAAAGCCAATCGCTGAGCTGCAGGTCGTGAGCATGCGAAATGGTCATCGTATATTTAGCCTCCCTCTAATAATATAACTCGGAAGCGGCGCACCAAGAAGGTATCATCTTCACTGAATGTACCATCGTCCAAAACCTGAAAAAGGTCGTGTGAGGGGCGACGGGGCAATGCGTTTCCGGATAGTGGGACAAACCAGGAGGAATTCTGAACCTTCTTCCGAATCGCCTGTGGCTTGCAGGGTATGAGGGTACCCGGCAGGGAAGTACCTTCGGCACGCAATTGAACTTTCTCATTGCTACTTAGTCAAGTACAGGCGTACCATAAGTCGCCTGGGTTCTATTTGCGCTGAGTGTCAACCATACCATAGATGCCATGATAGAAAAAGTACCGCGTACCGCGTTCGCAAGGTAGTTGCGCCCTTGCTGGAAACCAGGATGAGCCGGATGCACTGTGGAATTTACGAGAAAATCCAAGCAGGACATACAGGATCCATTACAGTAATCTGTGTCGTCCCCTAAAATAGCGTCCCAGGTTAGCGCGCGAAACAGTTATCAAATGGTTGAGCTGCACCTTGATGACGTAGGCCCACTGACGGTCTAATTCAGCGAAGCCGCACAAAATAGGCGCATCCTTTGCTTACCTCGGCCACCTTGTGCCAATGAAATTCGCTAGTAGCGGAACTGTCGGTCGAAAGTATGCGAGGAAGTGCTCACACCTACCGGACGGCTCCCTTCTCTAAACGCATGTTAACGCCGGCCATTTCTGTGAATGTACCCTATAAGCAAGTGCGTCGCGAAAGAGAGCAGTGTAGCAGTGCTAACGGGTCGCAATAGGCATAACTTCGACTGGAGGAGAAAATACATCAGAACACAGCAAAGTCGCATGCGCAGAAAATAGCTTACCATTCTGCTGGCGTGCCCAGCCGCCGGTCTGGAGGCGGTTGTGAGAGAGCGCCATCGGCCACTTCGCATTCATACTGAAGTGAAATCATGAATGTCAAGAATCCACGGCTCATGAATAGTCCGCGACGTACACGTCACCACTATCGGTAGTTGGAGGTGCAAGGAAGTCTGGATTCTGCTGCTCGATGGGCAAATTGACCGGGCCAAGGACAGTGGCTCCCAGTCCGCCACGGATGCCTGCTGGATCGGTCACGCTCGTGTCACCGACTGGGAAAATGGGTGCATTGGGGTTCAGTGATGGGGGCGGGTCGGTCTCTGAGACGGGCGGTGCGGAGTGGGTTGCGGACGCGACAGTCACTGAGGAGACCGCAGCCGGGGAGGATTTGAGGGAAGCGCTTGACACAGCACTGGCGCTTGCTGCAAGAGAAGCGATGCTTACGGCTGAAGCGACCTGCGAAGCCGAGGACGCGGCTTGAGACGCAGCGGACGTGGCCAGAGGAACAGAGAGCAAGGTAGATACGGTCGTCGCTGATGGCGCACCTGAAGCACCGACAGACGCATTATCCGCAGGTGCGGCGCACGCCGACGATGCAAGAAGGGCGACCACAGCGATGGGGTGAATGAGGCGGGGCATGTCACGTAGGGATGCTCAGAACAGAGCAGCTTCTGAGGACGGTACGGAGAGCATCATGCCCATTTTATACCCCAAGGCAGCGTAGAGCGCTGTAGCAATTGGATGAGAGCCAACTTACAGGGCAAGCCGAACGCTCGTCTAGGGCGCATGAGAGACCCTGTGTGAAGAGCGTCTAGGGCGTGAGTGCTGGGTCAGTTGCTAGATGTGCAGAAAGTTTCAATTCTAGCTGTTCGCGCATCGGCCATAGGTGGCAAAAGTCAATGGGATTCGCATGTATACCCGGCGACGGTCACAGACACAGCACTCAACTCGGGCTAATGTGCCGTCGCCGGATCAGTACTGCACATCACGTCCAAACGAGTTACGACTTGAGGGACCCATTATCGCATAGCCATGGCATTTGCTCGTATACCGTCGACCGCGGAGTCAGCACGTCAGGAAGGCAGAAGCTGTAGCGCCTACTGAACAAGAACAGGATAACGAACACCTTGGACAGCTGCACCCGGACAGGCGCGACTGAAAAGAGCGAAAAGGTGCCCAAGTCGAACAGTGCGAACACAAAAGCAGGTCGCTGACACCCCTACGAGATAGGAGTGACGGGAAGGAACGATCCGACCCTTCGAGGTCTCGCCGGTGCCGGCGAGGCGTCGGTCCGGGCCGCGCATCCCGGATCTATGCCAAACGAGATGACCGGGACGGGGGACAACACCATTCGTTCTCTGGTCGCCGTACGCGTGAGCAATGAAACTCGCCTGGGATAGTAGACGTTTCAGGGGCGACGACCAACCGGGATCCTCCGCAGTCACGGTGGGATGGAATGAACAAGCACTGCTCTCCCCTTGTGACGCTTGACCCGTACCTCTGACGCGCATAGGTGGCACTCTGTATTCTGACGGGAGCAATGGCGACGGAAGAGGAAATTACGAGGAGTATAGTCCCGACTATGAGAGACTAGGCTAAAGAGACTGTTGGCTCGTAACATTACGATATCGGAACCGAAAGCCGGCTCTGTGCTGTCTTTTGTCATAGCCTACGACGACGATCGAGCGGTGCTGCAGCGTGCTTTGTGACTGCCTGAACATCCCTAGAATGTGCAATGCGTTATGTCACAGCATACAGCACAGAGTGGATGGAGAATACAGTGTCTTTCCGGGGGGACAGGGCTAATCGCCACCAAGTTGCGCAGGTTACACAATGACAATCGGGGAGTTTGTAGCTATGCAGTCGTCCTGATGATGGGCCAGACAACGGCTTCCTTTTTGTCCAGGGCCTGCGTTGCAGGGCTAGGGGTGCAAGCCGTGTGCCCGATGCGTGCTAGCATACTGGGTGAGTGGACACGCCTCGGGCCATGCTGTAGCGCAACCATTTGATACATTTCAGCCAGGTCGTCGTTCGAAAGAGGTGAGCCGATAAAAGGTTCGAAGTAGACACGAAGTATCGTCAGCGTGGCCCGTAACCGGAGCTTGGGTCTGTGAGCTTCATTTCAATGGACATTGGAGCTCTCGCACGGCCACATCGAGAAAGAGTTTCGCCTGAAGGAGTGAATGTGATGAAACGTAAGCAGAGAAGCGCATCAGCCGGCCATGGATGGCTGCAGTTGTCGGCTGACGGGACAGAAGTTGTTTGCGGCTGCTGATGTTTGAGCTGCAGCATGAAGAATGCTTAATGTGGAGACCACTGGAGTCCCATAAATATGCAATCGGTCAGAGAGTCAAATATCATGCAGCGATGGATAACGCACCAGATCTAGGGCTCTTCAGCCCACTAAATCCGCTCCATGTCCAACAAAGCCCGTTGGAAGGTCAAAAACCATGAGATTTTCAACCCCGCCAAAAGCATAAAAACTGACGTTGTATAGCCGGATAAGCAAGGCGTCAAATTGGACGCAAGAAATCGGGCCGGGAGACTGCGGTCGCAACTTGGTTCGCGCTTCGCAGGAGCTCGTACTGTCGCAAAGAAGCAGAGAGTTCGAGCATTGATAATTGCAGTAGATTTGTTTGCTGTAAGACTCTAAAGCAAGGGCTGCTGCAACGATGTGGGATGAGAGGGGAGGTGCAAGAAGATGCAATGTAAGCGACGACACTATGATTTGGAGCACAGACTCGGACACAACAACGGTCTGATAACCCACCATGAGATCGGTCATTAATGAACGAAATACCATAAATACTAAGTAAATGCAAGTTACGACACCAATAAATTTCTTATGAATGAAATTAGCTACACAACACCTGCTTAGATTTTTCAGGGTAATCATTGCTACTAGTAGTAGCTTGAGAAGTAGAGCCTTCTTGAACCTGATGCGAGCGCGGCGACTGGCACGTGCCACGACCGGGGATTTGTCGTTCGTCCTCTTGTGCGCTACCGAAGAAACAGTATACAAGCTTTTTACGGGTATTCAAGTGGTATGAGGTAGAACGAAGCACACGATCTACAAACAAGAATTACTGACTTGAGAATTGTCCGGTTCTTCGGCGTATCATCATAAAAGTCACGCCGGGTTTCGACATCATGGTAGCAACTTTACTGAGAGGGTGGTTGCAGGAACCGCCGTGAGAGAGGCAAAGCCACGCTCGAGCCTACGAGCGGCACCGCTGACCTTGAAGTCGACAGTGCGAAAACTGATTATGCGGGGAGGATGGTCACACGAGCTGTCGACTATAAACCGCTTTGACGGCGCGTGCGAGTGGCTAGCGCACATAAAAGAAGACCGTTCATACTACGTGGGATGCCGCTCTTGTTCGAAAAGTATGCCGAAGGCAATGTCTCGCAGAAAGGGGACTGTTGCGTGTGCATGGGGTTCGCGGATCGTCCTCTGGATAAGCGATGACTTCGGCAGTTGTACTCAGCTTGGAGCTAGTAGCGGTGAACGGGTCATCGACGGCCACCGGTCCTCCGTCTAGCTGGGTGACAGCTTGAGAGTAGAGAGCAAAAAGGGATGGGGTGCTTGGCCTGTGGATCTCTAGCGCAATATTGTATCCGTCGGTGCCTCCACAACTGCAACCAGAACTAAGCTGTCTGATGTCTGAGCATGAACAACGCGAGGTCCTTACCACAGGGGAATGTAGAGCTGCTTTTCCCCTTCTCTGGGGGCGTACCCAGATGTGGACATGTCGGTTTGGAAGCTTTTGGACAGTAGCTCCGTCGGGACGCCTGCAAGCCAGTAAGTGGACTATCGGGGCACGGAGCATGGGAGACCGCCCTTGCCTGGTCTCAGAATAGGGGCTTCAAATATAGACGCGCCATAAATACATAGCCGTGATTGAACGCACCGCTACCCAAAGCTTGTTGTAGGAATGAATAAAACATGATACAATGAACAGAACGTAATATGATACTAATCCGTTCAGCTACACGTACCAGCAGAGATTCCACGTCTTCGTTTCGATCTCCAAATGCTTGCAATCCTACCAGTTGCTAGCAACGAGTGCGGGTGTCTGTCAGGGAAGCGCCTTGAAAGTAATAAAGCGGAACCACGCTTCTGTTCAACCCATGAGTGTGAGCCCGCCACATGTTTCCTGTTTTCTATGTACTGCCGTTGTTCGGCAAGGCACAAAGCTAAGGAAAGAAAGCGATGAGACTTCGGACGGTTGCGACATAGTCTCGTATCTTCTGCGAAGGCAACTCGTGAGTAGCTGCGCCACGCAATACCGGTACCAGTACGTACATGGCCGGCCGGTACGATGTGCGTCACAGGGCCTTTCCAAACATAGCGAACACTGGAAGGGTCGGAGGCAGAAGGGATCGGAGCCGCGCCTTGAGAGCTTGAGAGCGACGGCCTACTATCCGAATGGCGTGCCCTACTCAACGAAGCAGCTGGCACAGGCACAGAGAAAGCTTGAAATTGCAGCGGCGACGTCGTGCTGGGTGACGTCTGCTTTGAAGACGCCCAGCGACCGTGTGCTCATGGGAGGCGCAGTAGAACGCACCCCCTGAGGAAGGTCTGTTCCGTTCTAAGACGGGTAGGCTGTCGACCATACACGACGTGGCCGTCGGACTGAAGGCGGCATCTCATACGGAGGCGATTGTATGGCACGGTGCGGCCCCATGTCCGAGATAACATAAACACCAGAGGGGCGGGGTGTAGAGATACCGGCATACGGACGAAAATGCTTATGGCGCATAGACCTCACAACGCATGGACTACCCGGAAAACTGGCCGTGTTCGTTATGAGTATTTCGTGTGCATAATTCATGCTGTACTTACCATAGCAGGATCAGAACACGCACGAGTTGGTACAGGCGGGAAGGGGTTTCTTTATTGTACCTAGCACACGCCGCGGCGGCGGCGGCGGCGGCGTCCGACCAACAGACACATGCAACAATGTACCTCCTAGAGGCGTCGTCCCTGGATCCAGTCCCAGAAGCTGTGAGGCAGTCACAAAAATCCAGCATTAAGCCCCGCCTTGCCGAAAGGGGCTGGTGACTTCGCCAAACAAAGCGCGAACCACAGACAGCACGAGTCGACTCGGAGTTGCCAGTGAGTCGTTCCTCTCGCGTGCTTTGGTACGGCGTGTCTGTCGTGTTAGGTTTTACGACCTCGCTTCTGAGCCCGCCGAACCACTTGGCGTGTGTCAAGGCATCCCGCCCTGCCTCGAAAAAGACTTAGGAAACACCTAGCTGCAGTAAGCGCTCATGGGTAGAGGGGAACTGCGACGCACCTTCCGGCCGCGCGAACACCTATGACGGATTGTACAGATACGAAGACGTCGGACAGACCGCGATGGTCGGACCAGCTGGACTGTAAGCTACAGTATGGAGGTGCCATGCAAAGAAAGCGAGACGACTTTTTCAGCGGCAGCATCGAGGCGAGATATGGCACCTTATGCTACCCGGGCCAGCTCCTCTCGATGCGTCTTGCACTGCGCTCTACCTCCTCTATGCATCCCTCCTATCCGTGCCTTCCCATAGAACAGACCCAGGATTGCGTCCGAGGCCAGCGTCTCGCGCTGGCCGGGGCGCGCTTGTCTGTATACACGGCTACGTTCAGCTGTGCTTGTCAGCGTGCATAGCATGGTCTCTCGCTGACGTTGATATTGTCCATATGCGAGGTATGGCCGGGTTACCGCTGGCGCGGTTTGAGGATTGAGTATCGGGTGCGAGTCGCGGCCGAGTCGCGGCCGCATCAAAGTGGGAGTGAGCGGAGACTTAGGGCCTGTTCGGCTTGTAGCAGGGCCGTAGTTAGATCAATGGTAAGAGCCAGTCGAGGCGAAACGAGTTGCAGAGCTTCAGCAACTGCAAAGCCGAGGTTCGTTCGCGTTACTACCACATTCTTGATCGCATTATTGGCCACGAGTGACGTGTGTCACCGTGACTGTCGGATGGGTGACCATCTCGTCGGGCTTGTCCTTTGGTCCTCACTTGGATTCCGGCTTTGCTTTAATAATAAAATGATGCAGGGCGGAGAGCAGAACCCACATTACGGCCAGTACTAGTCTCAGGGCGGTGGGCTCGTCGCACAAGCCCGAGTCGAGCCCAAGCTGGGACCTTCTAGGACGGAATTCGAGAGCGTGACAAAGCGTTACGGATCACACTATCTAATCTGAGGTCATCGCCGCAGGGCTCTGCAGCTCGTTTCGCTGCAACCGGCTAATTACGGTTCTAACTACGTGCTGAACAGGGCCTTGAGCCCTATGGCCGAGTGCTAGTTAGAGACGAGACGCGCGACTAATGCGGCATCAGACACCGTGACAAGCGGCAGCCCCGTGAATGCCGCTGGTACGGCAACTTGAATTGAAGGACCGGTACAGTACCCTTCAACTGAACATGAATTATCCGCATCGGACTAGGAGTTGCACGTAATCCAGAGTAGAGTACGCGTCGCGTCGTCTGGTGTACCTACGGCAGCTACTACCACCACGACGAGCAGGCGAAACGCTTCATGGGCAGCCCCTCGCACCTGCGCAACATCCACAAGAGTAAGCATCCGTACCATGTCGTATACTTCTAGAGGTTTTATAGACATTTTTATACTTTTATTTTCCCGGGAGAGGCGGACAGTGCAACAAGTATCTGATGTACTGGCAAACGCAGTCCCGGGGCCTCTCGACGTTGCCTGCGCCTGAATGGGGGCGCGAGGGTGTAGCGCGCGCCGATGCGAGACATGACCTGAGAGCACAAAGCAGAACCATAACGAGAATATATACAGATCGAACCGATACAAACAGAAGCTATAGACATGGGCAAAAGAGGCAATCGACACAGAAAAAGAGGGAACCAAGCACCATGACCGCCGTCACCGTTCCGCGTCGCCTCGTTTTTAGCTCCCGCACGCGCTATGGTTTCTGCACCGGCGACGAGCTAAGCACCGTTGCACCATAGCTGGCCCCTCCGACGCCGTTCCCGCTTCCGTTCGCGCCCCCCGCACCACTCCGGCTCCGGCTCCTGCCGTCTGCGTCTTCGAGCGAGCGGCCGGCGAGCAGCGGCGTCGCAGCGCTGGCTTCCTCTTCAGGCAGCTCAGCGAGAACTGTTGGGCGGCGCTCGCGTTCAACGATGCTAGAGATGGTTAGCGAAGACATAAGGCGGGGCAAAGAACGGTCGGAGAGGGAAGAGCTACTCACCCCCGCATAATCGCGCTCGTCGTCATGCGCCTCGCGCGGCGCTTGGATTGGTTGTCCTCGTAGCGGTCCGTCTCGTCGACGATCTCTTCAGATATGATCTCTTCGATGATGTCCTCGAGCGTAACGACGCCGGTCCCACCACCCTCGACGCCCGGCGTCGTGCTGATCAATAGCATGTGCGAGCGTCCGGTCTGGCTGTGCGAGGATAGGTGTCAGCTACGGAAGGGAAGGGGAGAGGGCAGGAAGGTAGGAAGAGAGCAGGAAAGTAGGGAGAGAGTAACGCACAAATAATCGAGCGCCTGGAAACAACTGATGTTCGGCTTCGCTTCGGGAAGGATCGAAAGCTTGAAGTTGCTCACGGGCCACTTGAGCGCGGGGTCGTACGACAGCAGCTGGGGCGAGTCAGACGCGGACAAGAAGGAGAGCGACGCATTTAGGGAAGGAAAAAGTGCGGAAAAGAAGAAAAGCAGGGACGTACGCACCTTTTTGATAAGTAACAGCCCGACGAACGCGAGTGGTCGGCTAGGCTCGTGCACAGGGAAGCGCGAATAGCCGCTCGTCAAGCTATGACGCCGTCAGTCTTGACCTCCCGTGGAAGCGCGAGATGGGAGTGGAGCACGCACATGTAGTCGACGATCTTCTGGTCGAGAATAGTATCAACGGAAAGCGTAACGACGTCCTACAGCACATTAGCCACGATAGAAGAAGCTGAGAAAGAGCCGCGGCGCCCACGCGCATGGGCGTCATGATCGACGCAATGGACTTGTTGTTGAGCTCCAATACGCCGTTGAGGATCGAGATCTCGTCGTCGCGCAGCGGCTCTTCGCCTTGGCGGTGGAACTGGAGGAATGACTTGAGCTCCGCCTTTTTGTACGTGTGCGCTTCGTTCGCGCCTAGTACCCAGTCGAGCACTTTCGCGATAGGATACGCGATCGGTGCTGCATACGTGGTGAAGACGACGTGTCAGGCGGGGGGAGAAGGGAGAAGGAAGGTGGCACGGACCAAGGACATACATGAAGACGAGGACGGCAGGCGCCGCGGTCGCACCGATGGAGAGCCCGAAGCGCGCGCAGACGGCCTGAGGAATAATCCTAGAAGTGCTGAGCGCAGGGCCTGCAGAGCTGGCATAGGCAGTACGCACTCGCTGGCGGATGCGGGTTCGGAATTGTTAAGCGGGCGTCAGACGGTAGTTTGGGGAGGGCAACGCACCCGAAAATGACGATCATGGTCGTCGAGATGACCACGGCGGCGATACCACCACCAATCTGACGAGTGGGTTTATCAGCGCGCGTGAGCGATGGACGGAGAGGAGGCGCACTGCGCTGTCGAGAAAGATGGGTAGGCTCTCGTTGACGATCTAGTGTTCGGGCGCGTCGGGCGCGTCAGGCGCTCGCAAATTCCGGCACGCGACACGAAATAAGCAGACGCACGACGTTTGAGAGCAGCAAAACCTGCCGAGAGGGACATCAGATTCCATGGTGAGAATGTCGCGGAAAACGCGAGAACGTACGACGAGGACCCAATGGCGACCCCTTCCGAGCAGGCGGAGGACTGCGCGCGCGCGATGAGCGGATCCGCGGTCTCGGAACGAAAGGCGAAAAGTGCGCACCTTTCTGTGCGTTGCGGCGCTCTCTCTCGTCGTCGGATGACTGGGCGAGCACACGGAGGTGTAGTTCGTCAAGACCCATGAGGCCGAGAGTGAGGCTTAGAAAGAGAGCAGCTTAGAACCCGGGACGGGCCAGGAAGAAAGGAAGAGTATCGGACCCTGCGAAGGCGCCGCCCGAGAGGACGAGGGCGGCACTCACGAATATCTTCCACCAGAAGCTGGGAGAGCCGATTGGGTCCTCTCCATGACCATGGCCGGCAGCAGGAACGTCAGCACGGGGTACAGCGCGGACGAGAGCTGCGAATACGAGGGAGAGGATGGTGGAAGAGCGCATGAGAGACATTCGCGGCGGCCGAACGGTCGAAACGGTCTTAGGGCGCGTCCAAGAGCAGCGAGTGACGTAACGCGGCGGGCGGCATCACGTGCGTGTTAAGCGCCCACTGTTAAACGCCCGGGAAGCTCGCGTGTGGTGGGCGCGCTGAGAGCGACAGTCCGCCCACGCTGCCAGCGCGATGCTCCAGGAACTCTCAGATATGGACAGAATAACTCAGCTCCAGGACGAGATACAGAAGGTGTGTGCTCGGATCGCCGTGCTCGTCGTCGCCGTGGGCTTACCCGCCACGCGCCAGCTGCTACACCTCATGGCCAACAGCATCAACCACCTCACCACCCGCGTCAACTTCGTCGCCCTCAGCGACCAAATCCCCGTCACGAAGCAACGCAACCCCGCCAAGGTCGACACGCCAGACGAGTTCGAGGGCGCGTGTCATTCCTGTCATCCGTCGCGCGCGCTGACCCTCCCTCAGCAAACAAGCGCGAGCTCGTCGACGACCTCATCAAGAAGGCCAACGAGGTCGAACACCTTATCAAAGCTCTTCCCCCACCCGAACCCGAAGACGTGCAGGTGCGTTGGTTTTTCACTATCCCGCACGCTCAGGCCGGCTTAACGCACGCAGGAGCGCCGTCTCGTCGCGCTCGAGGCGGAGATGCAGCAGGCTAACGCAGACTACATCCGTGCCGTTGCACGCGCCAGTACGTCTGCCTTATTCTACCCGCTTGCTGCCAGTCGCTCAATAGGGGTCGAACGTGCCGCAGAGTCCCTCTACGCGCAGGTCTGCGACGTTCTCAAGTCCATCCTCGATGAGCACGACGCGCCCGGCTGACCGCTGCGCCGCTCGTACGTACCCGCCGCCTCGTCTCACCGGGCCCGCCTGAGGCTCGCACGCGACGTGTGCTCTCCACGGCACGCAGTCGTGCAGTCGTCACCCTAGACTCCGAACGCTTCGGACATGCACCGCACCGCGCACCCGATTTTTCGACAAGCGCCGCCCCCGCCTCCCCCTCTGATGCTCACTCCGGCCTCGTTTCGTGCAGAGCTCGCGTTCACCGTGTCGTTGTATAATACCACCTGTATACTAACAGCTGCATAGTACGCTATCCTACAAGTATCTTTACTGGTGCACTCTGCGTTCAAATTCCCAAATCCACCCATGCAGCCAGCCTCGGATACCAACCTACGCTCTTAGACTCAGATCCCCAGCCTCTCACTCGCGATCCTCGCGCCCTCGACGCGCGCCCGGATCTTCGCGAACGCGACCGTGCGCGCAAAGTCGGGGTCCCCACCGTGGCGCGGCTTCGCATCGACGCTGAACGGTGAAAAGCCTACGGCCGTGTCCGTCGGTGGTGGTGGGTAAGGAGACGGGCGTTGATGGAAAATTAAGAGACAGGTGCGAACGGAAAATAAGTAGACGGGCGCCGATAGAAAAAGGCGGACGCGCACGCACCGCAGTCGTCCGTCGCGCCGAGCTGGTCCACCGGGATATACTTCGCCGCCGTGACGAGCGCATCCGCGACCTGCTCCGGCGTCTCGACTGTGGGGTTCAACGGGTCCGTCACGCCGACGAACGCGACCTGCTTGACCCCGTCGGCATCGCGGCGGATGTGGCGCCCAATCTCAGCGTAGACAGCGTTCTTGTCTTTCTCGGACGCGAGCTGGATGAGGAAGTAGCCAACGTTGATCTGGAAGAGGGACGGGAGCAGCGCTGCGTAGGGTACGTCGGCGCTGTGCACGCTCTGCGGCGCGGTGTCAGCGCCAGCGCCGTAGTTATCGCACTTTACTGAGAAGACGCACATCGCAGTCGCCTCCAGGACAGGTGTGCATGCCTTGTGCCACCGTCGACTGTCAGCTGGCGCGGAGGGGCGGGCGAGGGCACGTACCGATGTTAGCGCGCTCTTCGGGCGAGAAGCGTGCAAGGACCCGGTTGTTGAGGTCTATGAACGTCTGTAGGAGCTCGCGAGCCGTCCACGGGTTACGCGGGTCGTTCTTCGACGCGAGGCGGCCCCTGAACTCACGCCCATCAGCCAAAATACGGCGAGAGAGGAAGGGGAGGGGGAACTCGCTCGGTGAAGTCGATCGACACGCGCGCTGCGCCGGCCGTAAAGCACCCGCGAATATCCTTCTCGCACTCATCGACAAGGTCCTGCACGAATGCTTCGCGCGAATAGCCCTCGATCTCGCCGTCGAGTGGATGAAGCAGGTAGAGCATCGACGGTGCGATGACCGCCGTCCTGACGGGGCGTCAGCGCAGAACAGGTGGACAGGGAAGGCGTCTGTGATGCACTTGAACTTGCCCGTGAAGTACGGCGCGGACTGCTGGAGCGTCTGCCAGGAGTACGTCCTGCGCAGCGCCTGGTCAGCTAGGACGCGGGCGGAGGATGGCAGGTCACTTGTAGCGGAAGGGACCGCGGACGAGCCGTGGGAGCTGTCGGTGGTGCCCATCGTCGAAGATCGCGAAGTACTGTCCGTCCGCCACGAGGCCGTCCGCGAGCCCGGTTCCCGCGAGCGTGCTATGCGCGGCCATTCAGTACGACAAGCGACCCGCAGAAAGAGAAAAGGAGAGTACTCCGTGAGGGGGTACGTCGCGAACCTGCACGGGGCATCGGCCGGTCAGCACGCGATCGCCGGGACACCCGCAAAGAACGCACGTACGAGCTCTTGCGCTGCTCGCCGTCCGTCGCGTACGTCTCGCCGGCGGCCTGCATCTGCTCCGCGCTGTCTTTCGCGGCCCGGTCCTGCTCGCGCAGAAGATCCGCAGCTGTCCCCGTGCCTGCGTCGAGCGCCGCGATCGCATTCTGTAATGCTATGCGTGTATATGTCCGTGCGGTTAGCATGCATATGGTGTTAGGCAGCGCGTGACGGAGAGGACGTACCAATGGGGCGCGGCAGCGAGCCAACAGGTTCAACCGGGATCGGCATTGTTAGCGTGTTCAAAGGGTGTGCAGCACAGGGAAGAGATTCCGTCCGCCCGCGCCAGTGTCAGCTTTATCTCGCTCGCCGCTCATCACGATGGGCGTGGGGGCTGCAGGTCATGCGAGGCGAGGCAACAGGTGGCGCACAGTGTACGGCATGTGGGACACGGGAGGTGCAAGCGAGGTGCAGGATTCGGGGAGGGCGCCCGCTAGAAGTCGCGTCGTGCCACAGGATTACGCGCCTCTCGCATCGGCTGACCATGCATGCGCCTTCCCCGGTGCGGCGCCGCTCCCTTCACAACCCAGCTTTGCTCCCTACGTGACTCGACAACGTATCTGATGCTGCGCAGCCGTTACGCCGCTCGTCACCCCTGACATCCGCTGTAGCAGGGACGATGCGCGGATTCAATGCGCGATGGGGAGGAGGGACTCCGAGGGGAAAGGATGGCTTGGCAAGCGGGGCACGTAAACGAGTGCATGGAACGGCCGGATGTGCGGATCGGATCGTGTCAGTTTCCATTTGCCAAGCAGAATAAAGTTTGAATACGGAGATAAGAACCCGGGCAAGCCAACGGCGTCCAGTCAGTCGGTCTGAGATAGGGACAAAGGCACGGTTTAGGTGATGCGAAGAGCCATAGAGCGCGGAAGCTTCCGTATGCACTGTGCTCTACAGCAGACATGTACATAGACAGATGTGCGGTGAGCCCATCGCGAGCTCCGGCAACTACGCCAAAACGTCTCCTCCGAGCTTGACGAGTTCCTCCCACTTGAACTCCTCGGGACGCTCATGGAACGTCCTGAGCAGCGCCTCGCGCTCGGCGCCGCCCGTGCCCCACAGGTAGAAGCGCTGGAGGCCCATCGCGAGCACTTGCGCGTCCTGCTGAGAGAGTAGGAACGCGGACGGGTCTGCCGCGCGCGGCGTGAGCTCGCCGCGGAGGAGCACGAGTCCGTGCGTGTCCGCGAGATCCGGGTAGAACGTCAGCGCAAGGTGCGGCGCGGCGAACGTTTGCCGAAGCTTGTACTCGCCCAGCGGCGTGAAGATCGCCGTCGTTGTGCGTGGCAACGGCGCGTCCGCACACGCGCTCCCAGACGACTCACTCGCTTTGCCAGCGAAGGGGTCCGCGGACGCGGACGGCGCCGGCGGCGCGTCGTACTGATCCCACTGGAGCATGAAAAATTCGTACGCCTTGCCGTCCGCACCCTCGCCGGGTGTGCGTGGCACGGGTAGGATAAACTGCGGGTAGCGTGCGGCGACGGAGACCATCGTCTCGTACGCAGGACGAGGCACAGACGCGCAAATGACACCGCGGCCGGTCCCGCCCGAGCGTGCGGCGTGGTACGCTGTCCAAAGAGCAGTGACTTGCTCAGGAGTGTGCGGCGAGGCAAAAATGCGCTCAAGGTTGAGGATGGAGGAGAGAGGCTACGATGATGTTAATGATCTGCGCAGATACCCGGTGCTGCCCCCGCACCTTGACCGGCGACGAGTCTTTACGTCCCACGCCTCTCCCTTGCCCTCTCGCTTCCGCGCTGTCCATTGCGACCGATCGCGACGAAGCTTCTGCAGCGCGCACAAGCCGCCCGTTCGCCAACACCTTCTCGGCCTCTTGAGCGCGCCGCTTGAGCGTGTCGACGGACAAGCCTTCTCTGCGTTGCAACGTCACACCGTGAGAGGCGGCGGGGAGAACAAAGGGAAGTACACCACTGTTCCGCGCGCTCGGCGAGCTTAGATGCGTATTTCATCGCATAGTCTGTTCGGTGACGGATGGAGAGGATGGCGGGTCTACGACATGGCCCCAAGATGTGCGGGCCAGGCCCAGTAAGAAGAGTGCGAAGGAGTGGCCGCGGCATAGTCCGAGTATACCGAGACCTTAGCTCCCGAACAGAAACTCAATCGTTGATAAGATGGCGGGCTCCTTGAGACTGGTAGTTTGGTGATTGATGACGATGGACAAGTCGACGCGTCCGACCAGGGGTCGGGGGCTGCGTCATGCCCGGCTTTTGCGTGTCACGTGACTAGACGAGTCCAGGCCCCGCTAGCTAGCCAGTGAAGTTAGTGAAAGACAACGATTTTCTCACTTTCCAGTCTATCACTCACCCCGGCTCCTTCGATGAACGATACTCAGAATGTACCGTAGCTTTTCTGTACTTTCCCTACTCCCAAGCTAACTCGGCTCTAATCTATTGAAGCAACGCACATCGTTTACACAGGGTCAAGCTCCTTCCTGGATTGTCGCAGCCTGCATAAGAAGCGACCTTCCAACACGAGTTATTATCCCTCCATGGCCGGTCCCTCAGAGCTCTGCTTCCCACCCTGCTGCGGTATGGACCAGACCAGGGCCGTCTGATGGCACCCCTGAGAGCCTGTTAAGGACGTTCATTATACACTTCGTGCGCTCCTTCTCGCTACTTGTGCCCATCGAGGAGCTAGGTTGCGGTAAGCCAAAACGTAGGGCCGTAAAAAGGGAGAAGCCGGGTGCTAGGCACAGCCGCCCGCGGCTTGTCATCCTCGGACAGGCCTTTCTACCGCTCGAACGGGCATGGTGAACGCGCCTTCTGGCGTGCAAAATAGGTTACACTCGCGCTTGGAACATGCGCAGCAGATCAAGCTGATATCACGCACTACTGAGCGTGCGAGCCACCGCGTTTCGTGCGAACCGCACGGGCACCCGCAGCCGTAGGAGAAGCAGTGGCATGGCTAGCGGAGCCGACGCCCTGTTCCATCTGTACCTGGTACCGCGTTCTTGAGAGCGACGGTTTGGCCCCGAACAAACCTACTCCACTATTTGGTGCACCGGATCTTTGCTATCATCAGTGTGCGACTGGGATAAGTGGGTTTGCGGTTATGGCGATCTCGGTGCACGTGCTTCTACCTGCGACATCATCCGCGCGCGCCCGGTGAGATGTCTCTACTGACGTGGGTTGGCCAATGTCGCAGATCGTCGTTATAGATTCCAAGCTAATGGATGTGCGCCTTCCGAGCCGAGTTATGCGCATTACTTACGAGACATCTTGCACGCAGTACAAAATGACTCGCTGTGCTCCAAGGCACCTCCGGATCAAAGAAACAGCTCGGCGCCCTGTAGGGCGATCTCACAGAACATACTACATACGAAGCAGCTCATTGGCAATCTGACCACGTAAAGCAACTCGTTCTATACCTGCTCGAGAGCCCGAGTGACGATTTGCACTCGCGTAGAATTGTGGGGTATTATTCCTGAACCGCTAACTCTGACCGCGCACTAATTCAAATACGGTGACAAAGTCGGCACTCTGCAGTAATGCTGTGCGATCTATCTTGAGAGCTCCTCGCGCCGACGGGGCCATTTCGGACGGCTAGGGATAGCACGATTTCGCTCAATATGGGATGCACAACGAAGGTGACGGGTCTGTCGCTGGCAATCCGGACGTATCGCGGAATACTCGCTCTTCCGGTCGGTTTCCGGGCGGATACTACAGTCCTCGGCTGGCCTTGTCTACTCTGAGGCTCTGCCTCCACGTTCGCACATCTCAACGTGTAAGATACGCATCGTCTGTCTATTCTTTCCGCGGGAATGGCAAATAATGATCCTGCTCTTACGCCAATGTAGGCCTCCTCAGAGCACGCTCTTGCCCATCAGCGGATCCCGACGTGCCCGCTGCCGTGTGCCGTTATCGCGTCTTCGCGTCCTACCGGTTTTTTCCGAGCCTTCTGAACATCCACATGAGTCTTCATATACATCCAGATAACGTCTGGTCTACGATCGGCGAGGCACTCCCTCTCATTGAAGGATGTCGAATGCGTTTTTCGCTCATCCAAACTTCAAGCGTTATCTGCTCTCCTGCACAAGAACAGACTTTAGAAATCTAGGTGTCTTCTGCGGGCTAACACAAGGCCGTTAATTATTCCAACCTGAAGCTGTAGACAGGGGAAGGTGTCTCAGCTACGCAGTCTGAGATGGAGGGACATCTCCAGGCCACGTAGTCTCACACAGACCTCACGCGAGCCCCGTGGCTCTCCCTCATCCGCACCCAATGTGGTTCCACTGAATGCGTTCATTTACTAGCTGGGCGGCGAAGTAATCCTGCCACGCCTGCGAAAAGCCACATGACGGCACTGAGAAGTTTAAACTTTTGGCAGTCCGTGCGTCTCAGGCGGCAGATCTGACAGACGGAAAGGATAACGAGGGATTGAAGCAACCCCTTCAGTTTTCCTATTCCTTCGCTCCATACGCTTACACCTAAGTCGTAAGTATTGATAACGTCGCAAGTTGAGAGACAACAAGGCATTAAACAACGCGGTACACAAATATAGCGTTAAAGAGAGCGCAAAACGAACTGGGAAGCCTTAGTTCTGTACCACAACTTGCTTCGTCTTGTTGAGATGTGCTATGGTAGCATCGTCGAACCCAAGGTGAGCCTTGACCAGCGTAGGGGGAGTGAGGGCGAGCCACTTCGGAGAAATCCGTTAACGACATGGAGTACTTGCAATGGGAAATACGCACCTGGGTCAAGCTGATGTCTTGGTATTGATCTAAGTGAGGGCGTTAACTGATGTATTGCCGCGCATATTTAAGAATCGCACCCGTCTTGAAGATCTCGAGGTAACGAAGAGTCTCATTTCCGACATTCTCCACATAATGCCCTGGAGAAAGACGATTAGTTGAGCTATCGCAAGCATGAATATGGGCAGAGACGGACCGAACGCGGCGGGGACGTATCCAACATCTCCAGCCTAGCATGCATATGGTAAATATAAGCCCACGCCCATGCGATAGAGTAGATATTGCGGCTGACCTGGTAATCGAACGTGCGGGCATTAGATTGCCCGCCGAAGAGGGTCACGCGAGCCGAGCCGGAGCTGTGTGATGACAGAAGGAAGTCAGCGGTCAAGTCCATCTTGCCGACAAAAAGGCATACATGAAAAATGTCCATTCGTCCTGCGTGGGATGCCACTGTTTTGTAATCGCTTTAGCGCCACTCCTGAGACGTAGGTGTTCGCGCGTACATGGAGTTCGCGGATCGCTCCTGGCTCAACAGTGACTTCAGCAGCAGCGATAGTCTTCGAGACTTTAAAGGTGGTCGAATCAACAATTTTCACGCTTCCTCCATCGAGTGGTGTAGCAGGCAAGGTCGACATTGAGTATGAGAATGGATTCGGAACTTGCCCCTGAGGGTCGGCGACGGCCGTGGCATTGTCCGATGGCGCGGCTGTAGGAATACCTCAGCTTCTGGGGCATCACGTCGCGAAGATCGCTTACTTCCGGGGAAGATGTACAGCTGTTTCCCGGGGATGTGAGCGAACGCGGAGATGTCGGTTTGGAAGCTTTTAGATAGGACTTCCATCGGAACGTGCGCGAGCCAGTCGGTCAGCTATCGGTCGCGTGTGAGAAGATGCGTTATTGTTATCACGCGCCAAAAATAGAACGAACCAGCAACGTAGCATCCTCGCTGAACGCTCCGTTATCGAAGACCTGCAGGACGATGCATGAGGCGAAGCAAATCCCAGCGCAGTCCATCGAACACGAACCAAAAGGAATTCGGAACCCTCGTCCAGGTCGCCGGTAGCCTGAAGGGAATGCGGGATACCGGGCGGGAAATACCTACAACGCGGCGTTCAGTTTCTGCTCCGTGCCCCCCCACGGCTGCAAACACACCAAAGATCACCCTCTTTCTGTAACGTCATATACTTCAGCCGAATTCGACCCAGTAAAGACGAGTCTGTGTCATACCACATTCGCTAGATAGTTGCAGCCGTCCTACGAAGTACGTCAAGACAGGCAGAGCCATGAGATATGTGACGAATACGCACGCTATCGACCGCAGTAACTTGCGTTGTTCCCTGACGTATAGGATAAGTTTGGGTCAAAGTACGTCTTCATTCCACAAGCCGCTCGGAGCCTTACCTTGAGGACATAAGCCCACTAACAAATGATTGGACTGGTATTCAGCGACGCCGGACGGCACAGGCACGGCGAATACTTACTTCTGCAGTCTTGTGCCAATGAAGTTCCCTACGGGGAAGGCAATTAGCGCGGGGTACGAAATCAAGGAACAGATCATACGCACCGGATAGCTCCTTTCTCGAGCCGCATGTTCACTCCGGCCATTTCTGCCGACTCAGTATGTGGGTCAACTGCGCCACTAAAGAAGCAGGTGACGGATCACTGACGAGTTGCAATGGGCATGACTTCAACTAAGGAGAGAATGGGGAATCAAAAATAGCAATCGTAGCGCGCCCTCTATGCGTACTGTTTTGTTGACGCGCCCAACCGCCCGTCTGCAGACGGTTGTGGGAGAGCGCCATCGGCCACTTTGCGTTCATTCTGTATGGATGGATCAATCACCGCGTAGCGCGGACAATCGGCGAGGAGCTACTTACATGTCACCATTGTCGGTAGTGGGAGGGGCTAGCAAATCGGGATTCTGCTGCTCAATGGCCGGGTTCGTCGGCCCAAGGATAGGAGAGCCCAGGCCTCCGCGAATAGCCTCGGGAGCGGTCTCGTCAGTGCTGCCAACAGGAAATATGGGCTCATTGGGGTTCGAAGATGCCGGTACGACAGTAGCAGTCTCGGGAGGGGCCTGCGCAGAAACAGACACGGTTTCCGGAAATGATGTGCTTGCCAGAGACGGGGCCGAAGGCGACGCAACCTTCGAGGACGATGCAACGCTCGACGCGGTATTAGCGGAGCTCGCCGTAGACACGATGGGTGTACGCGAGCCGCTAGAGGTATCGACCTGGGGCACGGCGTGGGCGGAACACGCCAGAAGAGCGAAGACGGTGAGGACACGAGCGTGCCGAAACATGCTAGAGCTACGAATTGAAGTTGAGGGGAGGCTGGGAGCTATCCGTTGGCCTGCTAGTGAGTTTTTATACACCTCAGTTGCATCGAGTTCATGTAAGATACCCTTTGTGACGGTAGGCAAACCCTCTGACGCCGACAGCGTGCCCACCTCGTGAGGTACAACGTACTGGATCTGGGAGTATTCACTGTGCCTGCAAAAATGAATAGTTGCCCCGCAGGCACCCGAAGGGGTCACCGTAGCTTATGCATGCCATCTTGAACCTATACTTGCGGGGCAGAATAATGCGCGCGCTGTACGAGCGGTTATCTTGGGTTTCAATGAGGACAGCAAGGCAAGCGAGTCATCTGATGCTTCCAAAGTTGGTGACAACCGACCGTAAATACAATTTTTCTCAGGAAAAAAGACCTGATAGGCTGGAAGGAAGGAGGCGGACGCCATCCGAGCGGATGATACTGCCCTGATTGCACAAAAATAGATGCTGTGAAAGCATAGCAGTACGGCCGTCGGAAAGGAGCACGGAGAAGAACGGAGTGTGCTTGGCCAGTGTGACGTGCCGCCCTGAGACTACTTAGGTTGAAGTGGCCTATGATATACAGTCGATCTACAACAGGGAAACGTGTTGGTCCGGATGAGCGTCCCTTCATCCAAAGTAGGCTCGCGGCTCACCGGCTCTATCCGACGGCATTCTTTGAGAGTCTTCATTAGGCGAACTGTGGTAATCCACAGCATCAATGACGGATTTCTTGCCAGAAAAAAAGGGCGATAGGACAAAGATATTCCAGGGATTCGCTTGCTTGTCAAACGTACTTGGGTGATAGCGAGCGGATAGAGATATTATTGCGAATTCCGGGCGCCGTGAGTGCGCGCGCTTCACCTGGTTTCTGAAACAACAAACGGCCGAAAGGCATACCTGTTGCATTATTCGTGATCAACGAAGCCATGGAGCGTTTCGGGAAGGCCCCGGGATCATCAAGCGGGAATCAGACATGGGGGGACAGAAGACCGCAATAATACGCTGATTCAGCTCGACGGAGACCCGAAGGACTGCAAGGCTACTCGAACTACCTGATACCATTCTCAGCATGCCGCAAAATTCGCATTTGGAGCGCGGAACCTGCCCTTATAAAAAATTGGTTTCTTGTCAAAATCGCCAAGTCTCTTGGCGTCCTATGATCCCGGATAGTGAGCACCTTCTCCAAGGAATAAGATCCATGCATCGAGTGGAGAGATTAAGAAACACTCCGATGGGAATGTTCCACGTGCCGAGATCGCTAAGGAGATGACGATCCAGTAGGCGGGTATAGCTGACCAGGGGGGCGAGCTATGAAGAAAACCTGCTACAGGTGCAGCCCGAATCCATCGTCCTCACCGTGCAAGCTGAAGTGAAGTTAGAACGCGAATACTTGCGAGACATATCGGGCTCTCGTCAAGATTGCTGACCAGGAACAGAATAATACGACAAAATTACCCAAGCATATTTAGAGACTGATTCGCAGGCTGGCACGAGGTCAGAAAGCAAGAGACAGTTGGCATGAGAATGCGTCACGGCAACCGCTTCCACCGGCTGCGCTGTTGCGAACAGTTGACGCGCGTGATTGTGGCGTTCCTTTCTATACCAGCCACTTGAACCATGTGCGAAAGCATGCGAGGCAAAACTTAGCCCGACGAGCAGAACCGTCGCTTGCGAGGTGTCTCCGAGTAATGACAGTCCTGTCGTGTGAAAGGTGGAGGCGGAAGAAGGATCAGCAAGTGGCACAATTAGATGCAAGGCCGGCAGAAGTGAGTGGAAACCTGCGCGCCGACAGCATGGTGTAAATCGACAGCGAGAGTCGGCTAAGCTTTGCAGTCAGGTGCTTGAAACTGGCTTCGGATCCCCACCCGCCCAAGCTCTCGCGGCCTCACGCGATTCTATATGTATCGATAATAACTGAGTCTATATTTGCACGGTGTTATACATGGGACATCCGTCAGCTCTAAAAAAGCGAAGGCCGAAACAAAGTAAGGCGGACATACCATGCGTGAAGGTCGGTCATAGATCTTCGGCAGCGTCGGCAATCGCGACAAGAGTCAGGCGTCCAGGATCATCAGTACTGATCCCTCTGCCCCCGAGAGATACATGACAAAAAAAGAGTCTGTGTTAATAGCCAGCACAATTTGCCAGTGCGATGCGCTATCGAGCTATCCTTCAGTCTTGACGCCCCAAAAGGATTAGCAAGGATGACACACCAGTTTCCAAGCCACTTTCCCTACGTTGCACTCGAGTCGCTTCGAGACAACATCCAAACATAGCTGCTTGAGCGCCCATCGCGTATACCACAAGAGAGATGGCAGTCAACGAATGGAGGGAAGATCGTGTCCTGTTGTTAGTCTGTCAACTTGCAACAGAAGCGTGGCCACCCGTGAACTCCCCAGGGTCTCGGACACGTACCAGGGAAACACGATCACGTGAGGCTCGGACATACCCACGTGACCTTAGGTTTCCACCGCCAGTCCGAGTCGATCCTCCCGCATCCTTCACCTTAGAAACGTCAGTATTTGCGGTGTACCATCGCTTTTTATTGCAAGGGGTCTTTTCATGGTTCACTCTGAGCCCTTCATGGATACGGAAGCTTTAACTCGCGAATACATGCATGGCTTGAGGTGCGGACCGGGCCAGGTGCCAATGACAAACCACATTACTCAGCACCAGGCCAGGCGTTCCCAGGCGGGCGAGAGTATGGCGTCAACGCACGCCACTCCCACTTCAAAAACCCTTAGCATACTCTCAGTAAATGGCTTCCGACGACTTGCTTGCAAACATCTTTGTCATTCGAAGCGTAAGTCTTTCAGCACTCCGCGTTGCCTCTGACGCTTCCTAAGCCTGAGACGGGTAAGGGGCGGTATAAAGCGACGCATTAGAATATATGTCAAACATCAACTTCATTCTAACCCCCTACTCACAGACCCGAGTTGAGCGAACCTCGAAACAATATGGTTGCTGTCTCCGCGAAATTCCTCTTCTTTTCTTCTCCTGCGGATGGCTCTAAGGCTTGGCAGAACATCAATTCGGACCCTGGAACCGGCATCCGGCAGCGTAATTGGGTTCCGGTACCGCATACCATCGAGGTGGAAGACCTGCGCGGGAAGGAAGACGCCACGTCACTCGATACGACGGGCTTCCGGTTCTTCCGGCACCCGGCGAAACATACATCGTTCGCGAGTGACGAAGAGATACAGCGCGAATACTACCCAGAGAGTATCGACCTCATTAAGAAAGCGACCGGCGCAAGCCGCGCCGTGATATTCGATCACAGTGCGATTTCGTGCTCTTCGCGCGGGAGCGGCTGCTGAATCTCTATACAGCCGTCCGCCGTCGTCGCCCGGAGATTCTCGAAGACACTCCAGACAAGCGTCAGCCAGTACAGATGGTGCATGTCGACCAGACTCCGAAGTCCGCTGAAGACCGCGTTCGCCGGCACGTTCCCGAGGACGCCGAGGAGTTACTGAAGAAGCGGTACCAGATCATCAACCTATGGCGGCCCATTGGCAACCCTGCGCTTGACTGGCCGCTCGCACTCTGCGACTACCGCTCTACGGACCAGCAGCGCGACCTCGAGCCCATGACGCTCCGGTATCCCGACCGCCACGGCGAGACGTTTGGTGTGAAATTCAGCCCTGCGCAGCGGTGGAAGTATGTCAGTGGGATGACGCCAGAGGAGGGCGTTCTGATCAAATGGTAAACGATAGACAACGTTTAGGCCGTCAGTTTGACGCTGACGCTCTTATTTCTCTAGCTTTGATTCGGTCCAGGACGGTGCCACCGCGACATTGACGCCACACACTGCATTCGAGGATCCTACTACGCCCCCGAATGCACCGAAGAGGGAGTCCATCGAGCTGCGTGCCCTCGTGTTTTACGATTAGAAATGTAAGATCGCGTCTGTTTCAGATGTCTGGATTTGTATAATAAATGTATGGTATACAAGCTGTTCGGAATGCAGCACTCGCGTCTTGATATCTTATTGGCTCGAACCAGATCCCACATGTCCCACCATCTGCCATTCGATGCTCGGGCAGCTGTTCACTAACCGATGCGTGCTCCCCAAGGCGTTGTCGGACATGAAAAATGCAATGGAGCACCGTGCATCGTTCGCAGTGCTGTCCAATGCGGAGCGCCGCGGCAGCCACAGGGCAAAGGTACGGTAGCCCCGGTCGCGTCCGCCACCGATGCCACCCGCATCCCAGGCTGCCGCAGGACGCGGACGACTCGCGTGAGGGCGCATCCGTCGGGGACGTACCAGCCCGGCGAGCCTGTTTGGTGGCGTTCCGGCCCCTGCCAAGGCAACGGCAGGCGCGCGATAAACCCGTTGCACTGTGGCGTCGCGTTTTAGCTCCGTTCAACTTAGGAACGCGCCGCCGTCCGGTAGCACGAGGCGGCGGAGGCGCTTTGCGCCCGGTGCGAGGCGCCTCTAGCGGCCCCCGTTCGTCGTGTACTGCTTACCTTAAACTACCCTAAACTACCTGATGTCTTCTGTGCGCCCACCTGGCATTGTACACGAGAACTTGAAGGTCGGAACGTACGCGGCCCGTTCTGTTTCCTTGCAGCTCGTACGCACGCACTGTAGCATTCCGGCTTTTCCGCACCCACCCGCTCACCAGCAAGCCCGAGCCTCTAGGCACAGGCGGAAACTCTGCCCGCGTCCCAGATATCCGTCTGGCGCCTCACGTTCGAGGCGACCGTGCCGGGCGCCACGGTACACACGCCGCGGCACATGCGCCGCGGCAGGCGGCCTCCCTGACAGCGGGCGGCGCGGGCCGGGTGCGGGCTCCGGACCGTCTTGCGACAACCGCGGAGACGTGCTCATCCGCCAAGCAAGCCCCACAGTGTACTGTGTAGTTGCCGACGGTCAAGGGAGCGCCATCTTGCGCCGCTCTCGTCCGTGTTGCGCTATACCGTACTCGAGTGCACGTCTCCCTGCGCCGCGCTCAAACGCTCCGAGTCGGAGCGCCGCGCTCGGGCTGTTCAAGTTGCGCACGCAAGGCCACAGGCTCGCGCATTGCGCGGATGCCGCGGCGGCCTCTGAGCGGCTCGGTACAATGTTCCGTGTGGCGGCGGGCGCGACGGGTGGAGAGCTCGAATGGGTGTGAGAAGTGGGGGAGGTTGGACAGGCGTGGCGAGGGATGAGAGATAGGACTGAGCGGGCCTGGGGCGGCTGACCGCAGGAGGGTGCGTCTATGGTGCGTGTGAGAGACGAGAGCCACGAAGAGTGGCGGCAGAGAGGCCAGAGAAGTGCGCCGCTGTAGCCACCGCCGCCGACATCATCGTCATCGCCGTCCAAGGCCGACATCAGCGCCACCATCGCTCGTCGCACATCTTCTCTCGGAGTAAGCGTGAGGTGTAGAAATGCTGGAAATTAGATGCCCACTCCGAGTTGAATCGATTACATGCGTGCGCACGGAGTCCCGCCAGCCAGTCAGCCTGCCTACGTTGAAGTCCCTCCTCACACACCCAGACCGCTCTCCCTCTCCGACCTCTTCGGCGCCGTCCCCGACCCACCCCCGCGCTTACCCCACCCGTCACTAACTCAGCCTACCTACGCTGAAGTCCCTCTCACGCCCAGCCCGCCCTCTCCGATTCGCTCCCACACGTACCCCACCCTGCTCACTCCTCCTTCTCCCTCACACTCCCCAGCCGCTGCCCCACCTTAACCTTCTGGCCCGCGCGCACAGCAAAATCGAAAGACCGCGGCGCCTCAAACACAAGCACGATCGTCGACCCAAGGCAAAATCCGCCCATCTCCTGCCCCGCGCGCAGCGGCTGCCCGCCCAGCACCGCCGACGCACCGGAGTACACCGCCTCCTCGTATGTACCCGGCGGAGGAGCGCGCCCGCGGACGTTCGTGCGGAGTGCCTGCGGGCGGGCGGACGTGAGCGGGTATAGATGCGTTTGGCGTGCGGCGTGCGGCGAGCGGCGAGCGTGTATAGATACGCGCGGCGTGCGGCGTGCGACGAGGAACGAAATATAGAAGATGAGGGAAGGAGGAAACGATGGGAAGAACGAAAGCGGACGCACCTGGTCAAAGTTAATCTTGATGCTCCCTACATTCGTCGCTCCAACAGGGACCATGCAAAACCCACCATACCTCCACCTCCCGATCAACGCAACGCGCTCGTTGAGCACGAACAAGTTCTCCAAGCGGCGCGCGACCGCCGGCGCGACAGAAAAGAGCTCGCCGGGGAAGTGTCGTCGCTTTTCGACGACCCACGCCGCGGGCGCGTGGAAGCGGTGGTAGTCGCCCGGCGCGAGGTATACGACGGCGAAGAAGAGCGCGTTTCCTGGACGCGGAGTCAGTCCGTGTCCGTGTCGTGTGGGCGGGAGCGTCTGTTGTGCGCCGAGCGCGGCTGCGACGCGTGCGTGCTCGAGCGCGGTGTCGTGTGCGGGTCGTGAGTCCGTGACTGATGCGTCGACGCGCTCGCCGAATTTTTTTGGTGGTGGGTGGCGCTGGTACGCTTCGAGGTCAGCGGGGAAGCTCTGTGCGGAGTCCGGGCCGGCCGATGTCGATATGGGCGTGCTGGGCGTGGATGGCGCGGAGGTGCCGATGAGCTGGTCGAGCGAGTACTCGATGCCGTTGACGTTCGCAAACTCTTCGTCGTCGACTATAGCCATGTCGCGCGTCGGGAATTGGACATGGGCAGCTGGCGGGTCGGCGGAAGCACGCGGGACTCCGAGCAGTGCGTCGAGCGAGTACGTGAGGCCCTTGACCTGTTCGACGCGAGATCCCTGAACCATGCCGAAATGGAGAACTGTACCGTCAGCGGGGCTGACGAGCGGAGCGCTGTCGATAGGCCGTGCGCCGTCCTTCAATCGTCGATAGAAGAATGCGCCAAGGGATGGATACGCGTGCAGGTCGGCGGGCTCGATCTCGGAGAGGTTGCAGTTGAAGAGCCAGGCGTAGAGACGGAAGCCGTATGGGCGGAACCAGACGGGTAGCTCGAGAGAGTTGAGCCAGCCCCAGAGCCGCGAAAGGTTGCGGAGGGGGAGCGCGCCGAGAACGTGGACCTGTGTGGGGGTGCTCAGCATGGTGCGCGCGGGCTGGGTAGCGAGGAGAATGCGGGTGAGGTATAAAGCAGCGGGAAGGGCATGATCTACGCGGAGGTGTCGCTTCCCAGCAGCCGAGCAGCATAACGAGCGTTGAAAGTACTTCCCCTGTGCGCAAAGCTGGATGCCATGCTTTCTCGTCTGCCAACGGACAAGGAAAATGAAATTGCGCGATAAAGCACATGCGCTGGGTTCGACGTCGATACTTCGCCGTCGGGCCGATGCGCCGAGGTAAAATACCTCCCCTGTGCGCATAGCTAGATGCCATTGCTTTCTCGTCTGCCAACGGACGAGGAAAGTGAAATTGCGCAATAAAGCGCATGCGCTGCTCGCGCGCAGAGCACAGAGAAAGACTGGTTCGACCTCGATACTTCGCCGTCGGGCTGGTGCGCGGAGGTAGGAGGCCAAGGAGCAGAAAACTCCACCGTCGACCCTGCACGCGACCACTCGTCACCCGCTCCCCGCCCCGTCCCCCACACCTTTCCACACGCCTCCCAGCCCATCGCACACCACGCACTCGAACCCGCCCTCTTCGCACGTCCAACGACTCACCTGCCAAGGCCCCATAAGACGCACGACATGCCCACCATCATTATCAACGGCGACCTCCTTGCGCGCGGACCGGCGGTACTGTACGACGACGAGGAGCAGCGCGCCGACGAACCACGGAAGCGGATACCATTTTGTGGGCGTGTGCCGCCAGGCGTCGACGAGGCGCGCTGCGAACCGCATCAGTGACGGAGCGGGTGGAGGTCGAAAGGAAAGAAGGGGACGCGGCGCAGATTTTGAGAATGGAAAGGTGGCGGAGAAGAAGGCGGGCGGTGGCGGAGGTAGGCGAGGCGGGCGAGGAGGACGTAGACGCACTAAATAACGGCAGACGGCGATGCGCGTGATTATTTACGTCGCGCCGCGTGTGCGGCGGCTCGGACGGTGGTGGCAGCGGAGGTGGCGGCGTGCTGTACGCGCGGCAGAGCAGCGTTCGCGCGGGCAGGAAGGGCGGTCTGGCGCGCGGGTGCAGGAGGAGGATGACGGGTGGGCGCCGGCGGAGGCTGAGCATCGTCGCGGTCGGATGCAGGGCGCCGGGAGCAGAGCTGCCATGACCGTCCGCGCTCGTGACCGCGAGCCGCCGTCCGTCGTCAGCTGCGGCACGTCTGGCGCTCGCTCGTGCTTTCGGCTGCGAGGCTCTCACGCGCAGTTGGAATCAAGCAGCGTTTAACGAAGTATGCCGGGTGTGGTACAAATAATACACGAAATGCACAGATGCACAGGTCTACATCGACGGAAAACACCAACAGAAAGCACGGAACCCGCGTTGCTCACGCATACTAAAAGAACGCATTAGCATCCTCCTGCCCGCCATCGAGAAGAAAAGGGAAGAGGCGCACCCTGGTGAACGTGCCCATCGTCATGAATGTCTCCTTCCTCTGCGCGTTCTTGTCGCGGTACAGGCTCCGCACTGCCTCCGACATCCCCGCACGCCGCTTCGCCTCCTCCAGCGCCAGCGCACTCTGCACCGCCCGCGCCGTCGGGTTCGTCGCTTGCGTCGCTCGCGCTGCCGGCGGCGTCGCACGCTCCGCCGACGCGCGTGCCACCTTCTCCGCTGAAACCTTTGTCGGATTCTCACCCTTCTCCGCCGATCCCCTCTCCTCCCTCGCCACCTTCGCCGCCCGCTCATTCTCCGCGACCCCTTCCGCCACCGCCGCCGCTTTGCGCTTCTTGCCCTTACGCGCTGCCCGCGCAACAAGCATCGCCTCGCGCATCCGCTCCTCCTCCTCCACCGACGGGTTGATCGTCCGCACGCCCGTCCTGCGGTCGTACTTCGTTGCGCACTGCGGACACACGTCGAGTGCAGCCGACGATGACGACGGCTCCCCATCTTTCGTAGACGCAGGCTCGCCGTCTCTCGGGGGAGAGGGCGTATCGCTAGGCGGCGAGGGCGACGCAGCGACGGCGCGCAGGCCCGCGTGCGAGAAGACGCAGCCACAGGGCACGAGGTAAACGAACGGAACGAGCCCCGTCATCGCTTTCTGCGTGAGCGGGCAGAGGAAGTGCGGCTGATCGTCGGCATCCGGCGGTCTCGCCACCGGCGTAAGTCGCAGCGTCTTGACGTCCTGCGGGCGGAGTGAGCCGACGTAACGCTGAAAGGCGGGCAGGCACGCACCTTCAGCGAGCGGAGATGCCCACATATCTCCTCGCCGTCGCCGTACGCACCACGATCGAGCAAAAACTCAAGCACTGCGTCTTTATTGTACAGTTTTCCGAGGGGGTCGGATACGATGGGCTCCGCGAGCGGTTTCTTGGATAGCGCACAGAAGAACGAGCGCGCGCGCGTCTGGTTCGCTTTGTCGGCTTGCTCGGCTTTGGGCTTGCTGCGCACGAGGTCGCGTCGGTCGGGAATGCTGCCGCCGTCGTTGCCCATAGCTGTGGGAGGGTGTGGGGAGAGGATGGGTGGTGGGTCGGTGGGGGGGCGAGTGAGCCGAGAGAAAGATGGTGAGCGGAGTGAAGACGAGTGAGCGGAGGCGGATCCGGAATAAGCTTATGTCTGACTAAGCGCTCCCACAACATTTCTCTTAATTTCCACGCCCTCCCCGCGCTGCGCAAATTTCCGGAAATCTCGCGAAAAAAAATACGTCGTATGCTTGCTGCTGCCCGGCGTGGCTGGACTGCCTTCGCACCGCGAACCCTCCTCTACGGAACGACCAACGTCGCACGATCACGCATGTCCGACGCCGCGGCGCTCAGACCACGCACCGCGTCCGCACGAGAGGACGCCGACGCGTCGACGCCGGCGGAGAAGAGGCTGCGCCTCGACGAGCCCTCCGCCACCGCTGAGCCAGCCGCACCCGCACCCTCTCACTCCGGAAAATCAACCTCGGAGCCCACGCTCAAAAATGCGGCTTCCGGACCCAAACCCGGAAAAGCGGTCGCTGACACCGCGCCGAAACCGAAGGGCGGCGAATCGGCCAAGCAAAAGCGTAAAGCGAAGCGGGCGAAGCACGCGCCGCCGGAGCCCGGCACGAGCGAGGACGTCGTGATGCGGGAGGTTGAGGACCTACTCGGGCCCGCGTATGTCGACGAGCGCGTCGCCGCGGGCGACGAGTGGGACGCGCCGCTGGACATGCAGGATGAAGTCGAGCTCTCGGTGCGCGTGATGAGCGCGAGCGGTGCGTCTCCTCTTTCGGCGTCGCGGCCGTTCTGACCGCTCGTAGGCGAGGCTATCGCACTCCCGACCGACGCGACGCTGCGCCCCTGGGCCGTCGTCGTCCCCTTCGCGCTCCCGGGCGAGACCGTCCGCGCGCGCGTCTACCGCCACAGCCGCCTGCACTCGCACGCGGACCTCGTGCGCGTAGAAACGCCGAACGCGGCGCTGCGCGACGACGGCCGCGTCCGGTGCCGGTACTTCGGCCGCTGCGGCGGGTGTCAGTACCAGGTGCGCGCCTCTCCCGTTTCGTGTGCGCCGGAAGGCGCGCTGAGGCCGCGCAGATGCTCGCGTACGACACGCAGCTCGAGTGGAAGCGCGATGTCGTCGTGAACGCGTACAGGCGCTTCTCCGGTGCGCTCCCCGCCGGCGCGCCCTCCTGCTCTTGTCGGCCCTGACGCGCGCGCTGCACAGACCTGCCCGTCGCGACGCTTCCGCCGATCCTAGACACCGTTCCCTCGCCGCTCCAGTATGGCTACCGTACGAAGATCACGCCGCACTTCGAAGCGCCGCCAAAGAAGCTGCAGAAGGCCCCACCCCCGCCCGAAGAGCACGCTGGTCAGCCGAGCTGGCTGAAGATCGGGTTCAATGAGGTCAATCGGAGACATCCGATTGATATCGAAGTGCGTCGCGCTTGCGCTTGCGCAGCGAGGTCCTGATAGGAGTGTGTAGGAGTGTCCCATCGCGTCGCCGGTCCTCAACGAGGCGCTGAAGCTCACCCGGGCGAGCATCATCCAGTGCGTCCTTCTACCGCCGCGCTCGCTCCTACTCACGCCCGCTCCCGTACCAGTAAGATCTACACGTACAAAAAGGGCGTCTCGCTCATCCTGCGCGACTCGCTCAGGATCGCAGACCCGCCGCCGGACCCGGACGAGCACGTCTGTGTTACGGACTTCAAGGCGACGGTCCGCGAGCGCGTTGGCACCCGACTCTTCGACTACCCTGCCGGCTCATTCTTCCAGAACAACAACTCCGTCCTCGTCCCGCTTACGTCTTACGTCCGTGACGCGATCTTCCCCTCCCCAGCCACGACAGTGCCGCCGACACACCTCGTTGACGCCTACTGCGGCGCGGGCCTCTTCGCCATCACGCTCGCGGACCACTTCGAGTGCGTGGCCGGCATAGAGCTCTCCGCGGACTCGATCCGCTCCGCGACGCACAACGCCGCGCTCAACGAGCTCCCGCAGGGCCGATGCACATTCCGCGCGGGCGACGCGGCGGACATCTTCGCCGCCGTCGCGGACTTTCCGCCCGCGCGCACTGCGCTCGTCATCGACCCCCCGCGCAAGGGCTGTAGCGACGACTTCCTCAAGCAGACGCTCGCGCTCCGCCCACAGACGATCGTCTACGTCAGCTGCAACGTCCACACGCAGGCGCGCGACGTCGGCGCGCTCGTCCGCGGCGCGCAGGAGGACCCCAAGCGCGGCGTGTACGTCGTCGAGGGCCTCCGCGGATTTGACCTCTTCCCGCAGACAGCACACGTCGAGGCCGTTGCCGTGCTCAGGCTCGTGCCAACATCGGCGTGATTCGAGTTTAGTGGCGTCCTCTGGCGGCTTGTATGTCAGACTGTCCGCGGTTTTACGCGGGGTATGGCTGGCCGGGCTGCTTGCGAAAGATTCGCACGCATCCAGGTGCGACTTGGTAACGCAGCAGACTCGGCCCTGCAGCCGTGCTCTCCATCTGAGCCTGCGCGTATATGTTGGTGGAGAACCCATATTATTAATAGCAAATACGTTTGAATGCCGGTTTCTATCTTCGTGGCCGCGCAGTCTGTTACGCGCCGCATTGCACGGGTGAACCCTACTTCTCATGGCTGATTCTCTTCGCGGCTCATTGTACCGCCGAAAATGGCGCTCAGACTCCATGACACGCGACGGTCGGCTCACCCATGTCCCACGATTATGTTTGCCGTCGTTGGTTGATGTACAGAAAATATCAGTGCTTGCGTCGGTATACTTTAGCATCAGGACACCTCAGAGCGTCCCTGAAGGCAGTACAGGGATTCGGCCGTCCTTTGACAGTTTGACCAAGGCGACTCTACTCTACCTCACTCGCGTTCACAATTAGCCAAGAAATTAGACTATGGTATACTGTTACCAATAAAGATGTACTGTAAATATTTCTGAGTGCTAGAACTAAAAATTCGCGGTTGCAAGAAGGGAAGATTGAAAGGAGGTGTTCAGTCACGAAATGTGCTCCTTTGAACGCGACTGTCACGAGTGACACCCGTCGCCTGCCCGCCAAAAGTGACATTGAAGTGACACAATAGCTCACGCGTGAGAGAGAGCGCTTTGTACGTTGGCGCGGCGCGGCTTTGATACAGTGCGCCACCGCGTCACGCTATGTCTCTTTTACCTGCGGCACAGCGACCTGCCCCGCTAATCATCTCAAATATTTAGCAAAAGGAAGGTTTAACATGTTTCTGTACTGTCTA